>CANSZD010001105.1:0-286108 GCA_947648045.1 Beta corolliflora
AGTAAGTTGGTAACTAATGAAATAAACTAATAAAGTAGTAGAAAAAAGACAAAATTAAAAAAAAGGATAGAAATGGGTGTAGTGAATGGTGGTTGTGGTCTCCATTTCCTCATTTAGGCCATTTCATCTTCCAACATGTGGCAATGTGGGTCCCATTCCCCATCTCTTCCTTCCATTTCAGTTTTCACTGATACATCAGTATATGTGTCATGTGTGTGCTTAACTCCTTATGCCATGTGATATTCTATTTGGACCTTTTCTTGTTGGGCTAAATAAAGGAGCAAGCTGTATCAAATTTTTTGTCCAAAAGATCCGCCCCTTTCAGCGACGGTTTTACATGGTGTTAGCGACGGTTTTAAGCGGTCGTTGATTTCTTGATAATAAATCTTTAAAAATAATTTTTCAATTCACGGGGTCACGTGACCGCGTCTCTATATCAGGTTCCGCTATTGCTTATTTAGTATTTACTAGTATATTTGTTCAAAAGGATTATTATTATTGTCGTTATTTTACTTATTAATTATTAATATTGGTAATTATTATTAATATCGTTTTTATTATAATGTCATTGTTATCATTTATTTATTATTTGTGTTGAAGAATGATGTTCTTTTGGCGTTTTTTACGTGTTTCTTTCATATTTGTTCAATTAACAATTTTGATATGCGATGTTCTTTTTTGATGTTGTACATGTAAAGAACGTGGCATGATAGTATATGATGTTTATTTTTTTTTAACAATTTTGGCGGTAGTTTATATAAAATATGAGTAGCATGGGATAACCACAATGGTGTTGGCATCAGCTCCAAATTCTCCTATAAGGGATTTCAACTTACCTTTAAAAATAAAGTTTATATAGAACATGTAACGATATAATAAGAAAAAGATTTAATAATTTTGTTCAAGATCGTATGATTATATATAATTTATAGGTTTATTTATAGTAAATAGAACAATTAATTGATATAACAAAGAACATATTGTTAGTTAAATCCGAACATGCCATCGATATAAAAATAACATTTTTTTTAGAATGTGTTCTTTTAATCTAGTTTGTATGCTCTTTCAATATATGCTCTTTTTATTATTATTATTATTATCATTATATGTTCTTTTCATTACTACCTAAGTTTTTATTATAGACGGGCCATAGACATGAACAATATGTTCTTTTTACCATGAACAATATTTTATTTTTACCTAAAATATGTGTTCTTTTATTTTTAATTGTATGTTCATATACTATATGTTCTTTTAAAAAAACTACCTATGCTATTATTATTATTATTATTATTATTATTATTACGGTTTTTTCACCATATACCCCTGACAAATTAAAAAATTTACCATCTACCCTCAATGTTTCAAATATTCACCATATACCCTTGAGTTTCCGAAAACGTTCACCATATGCCCTTTTTTCTATCGGACGTTAACTCGCCGTTTGCCATTATTTACGACTTTGCCACTATTAACCTAATTACCCCTAATCTTTTTAAAAAATCCCTATCTCTCTCCCCCACTATCAACACTGACTTATTACTATCGTATTAGTACTCGTTTTAATGGGCTTCTCGAAATTTGTGCCCTTAAAGGGTCGTGGGTGGCGTCAGTTTTTCAAAAAAGTTGTTTTGCCGGTGAAATCGGTCGTTTAACATCGTCTTGGGAAGCGTGCCCGGAATATCGTCGTATTAGTACTTCGCTTTGATGGGCTTCTCAAAATTCGTGCCCATGATGGGTCGTAGGTGGGGTCTGTTTTTATCAAAAAAGTCATTTTGCCGGTGAAATCGCCTATTTAAGATCGCCTCGGGAAGCGTGCTCAGAATACCGTCGTATTGGTATTTGTTTTGATGGGCTTCTTTGAAATTCGTGCCCTTTAAGGATCATAGGTGGCGTCCGTTTTTTCAAAAAAAGTCGTTTTTGCGGGTGAAAATGGCCGTTTAAGATCGCATCGGGAAGCGGGCCTAGAATATAGTTGTATTGCTACTCGTTTTGATGGGCTTCTCGAAATTCGTGCCCTATGGTCGTCGGTGGCGTCCGTTTTTCAAAAAGTCGTTTCGGCGGTGATATCGGTCGTTTAAGATCGCCTCGGGAAGCGTGCCCAAAATACCTTCGTAATGGTAGTCGTTTTAATGGGATTCTCGAAATTCGTGCCCTTAAAGGGTCGTCGGTGACGTCTGTTTTTTCAAAAAAAGTCGTTTTGGCATTGAGATATAGAGTTTCATTTATTAAGGCTAATTAGTTAGGGTTAAGGGCATTAGGGATAGGGGGTTAGGTTAATTATGACCCTAGGGTGGAGGGAGGGTTAATTAGGTTAATAATGACAAAGGTGTAAATAATATAAACGGCGACTTAACATCCGTTAGGAAAAAGGGTAGTTGGTGCACATTTTTAAAAACTCGGGGGTATATGGTGAATATACGAAACATTGGGGGTATATGGTGAATTTTCCAATTTGTCAAGGGTATATGGTGAAAAAATTATTATTATTATTATTATTATTATTATTATTATTATTATTATTATTATTATTATTATTATTATTATTATTATTATTATTATTATTATTATTAAAAAATACTTGCACATTGAATTAAAAAGGTTTTTCACCAAGTACCCCGAGTTTTCGATTTATGCACTGGTACCCTCGCACTTTTCAAAATACACGAGGTACCCCTCAATTTCTATATAATACATCAACATGCCCTTAATGATTAACGGCGGTTAACTCAGTTAGTCTTAACCCTAATTCGACCCTAATTAACCTAACTAAACCCTAAACCCTAACCCTAACTTCTAACCCTAACCCTAACCCTAACCCTAACTTCTAACCCTAACCCTAACCCTAACCCACCACTACCCAACCCCCCACCACCTTGCCCACCACCTCGCCCACCCCGATCCCGCGGCCCCCTCCGTCACCCCCGCGGCTTCCATGACCCTCCCCCTCACCCGCCCCCTCGCAGACACCTCTCCCCCCGCACCCCCCAGACTTCGTTCAGTAAGCCTCCCCCCACCCTCGCCGATTTCCGCACCCCTCCCCACCCCCTAGATTTCGCACCCTCCCCACACCCCGTCTTGATTTCCGCAACCACTAGCAACGCTGCAAATCCAAGATACGATGAAAAAGAGGAGAGAGATAGATGCGGCATCGGCGAGACCAACCGGCGGTGGTCAAAGCTTTGAAAAAGCACCGCCGACTAGCGGCGAGATGCGGAACAAAACAACAATTGTAGTTGGAAAAGCTTCGGCGGGGGAGGGTTGCGGGAGTTGCGGTGGTAGGGAGGGGCTGATGTGTGTGCGGGGAGTGTGGGGGAGGGGCTGGGGGGGGGTGGGGGCCTGCGAGGGTGGGGTGGGGGAGGTGGTGGGGGGCTGCCGGGGGTGGTGGGAGGGTGGGGGTGGGGTTTAGGGTTTAGGGTTAGGGGTGAGGGTTAGGATTAGGGTTAGGGTTAGGGGTTAATTAGGGTTGAAAATTTAAAATTAGGGTTAATGACTAACGGAGTTAACTTGTTAGTCATTAAGGACATTTCGATGTATTACAATGAAAGTGATGGGTACACGGTGTATTTTCAAAAGTGTGAGAGTACGGCGTGAATTTCCTGAAACTCGGGGGTAATTGGTGAAAAAACCGTAATAATAATAATAATAGTAGTAGTAATAATAATAATAAGGAAAAATTGACAACGAGAGGTCTCAACTTTGGGTGATAATTTTTAAAAGGTCGGAACTATTGATTAACTGTGTGGGTCCCAACTTTAGAGGGTCTTAACTTTTAGCGGGCCTCGGCGACTTAAAGCGAAGATTTTTTTAAAATCTCACCTAGTTCCTAAATCCCTCCCTCAATTAACCCTTACGGTGTGACCCAAGTTTTACAAGTGATGAACTATTAAGCCATTTTCAAGTCACTAAGGCCCGCTAAAAGTTAAGACCTCCTAAAGTTGGGACCTGCACAGGTTAATCAATAGTTCAGACCTTTTAAAAATTATCACCCAAAGTTGAGACCTCTGTTGTCAATTTTTCCTAATAATAATAATAATAATAATAATAATAATAATAATAATAATAATAATAATAATAATAATAATAATAATAATAATAATAATAATAATAATAATAATAATAATAATAATAATAATAATAATAATAATAATAATAATAATAATGATTATAATGATAATAATAATAATAATGATGATAATAATAATAATAATAATAATAATAATAATAATAATAATAATAATAATAATAATAATAATAATAATAATAATAATAATAATAATAATAATACTCAGCTTGTATGATGTAATACTAATTTTGAAAAACTAGAAAATATTCCCTACAATTGTTGTAAGAACATGTTCTGCTCACCTTGTTTTTACTTATTCTCATAAAACATAAAAGTTCATAAAAAAATAAGGAAAGTTAAGAAAAATAAGATGAAGAGATTAGGCCCAACACGTCATAAATCTCTATTATATAAGCCAAGGGGGAGCTATGGTCTCCCCCTATGAAAATACTTATATACCCCTAATTTGAAACATTAAAATAAAAAACCTATTCAGAATTTCTCATTCATTTCCTGAATTACAATTATGCATAATAAGGAAAGTTGTAAAAAGAGAAAACTAACATAAAAAAGTTTAAGATTGTCATTAAAAGATTACTTACGATGAGCCGATGAAGAAACTAACATAACAAACAAAAAAATCCAACAAGTGTAAAGCCAAAAATACAAAGTTTTCTTTTATTTAAATATTCAATAATAATTACAAAGAGCATAAATTAAAAATTCATAAAATTACCGAGAAAAAAAGAGTATAATTCGATTTCATAATTGTCATAGTCAAGATGTTATTCAAGCGAAATAGTTAAACCTGATGAGAAAAAGTAAGCATAGACCAACTTCTCTTATCTTCATTTTCAATCCTGTTGTTTGTAAAAATAAATTTTAAGTAGCAAGTACATGTTTATTTTTCGCATTAATATTAATGTTTTTTACGATTCTGAATATCAGTATTAATACTAATATGTTGTCGCACACATTGCGTGCATACGAGGCTAGTCTTACTAAATACAAGATATAATATTACTAAGGATTAATTTCAAAGAATTACCTTTTATAAAAAAAACTACCTTTTAAATTTTTTTTCTTTCAAAAAACTACCTTTTTATAAGAAATCTCTTTCAAAATACTACCAGATCACGATTTCCATTTAGTTTGACCGTTTAATTGTTGGATTATAAATACTCTAAGCGGAATTTCATGAATCATATCCATAAGCACTTAAATAGGATCTCATGCATATACAATCAAGGATCACATAATAGTTTAGAATTAACCTTTGATGCGTGATTTCCACAAAGAATCGCCAAGAACTTGGAGAAAGAACCTCAGATGTGATTCCTCTACATGGTCCACCAATCCAGATCAACACTCCACCAATGCTAGTTGGAAGGAAGAAAACGTTCTTCTTTTCTTGGAGTAAATAACGTGACTTTGAGAGAGAGAAGAGGAGAGAGAAAATATTGAGAGATAATGTTTTTTATTTCTCTTGTGATTACCTAACTAATATATAAGAATAATTAGGTTAGGCAATCCCTCATTTTCCTCTCTCTTGGCCGGCCACCCTAGAGCCCATTATGGGCTTTAGGTTTTCTTTTGTTGATCCAAATCTAATGTGTGACCTTGTAGGATCCATTTAAGTGGGCTTTGGGTTTATTATTTACTAACCTAAAGGTCTATAAAATTCTCTAGCAAGACGTAAATACGACCCAATTAAACGAATTATTATCTCCATAATATGATCCATATTATATTTAGTAATTGCAATAGAGTCGATGACATAATTCTTTCAATCTCCCACTTGTCCGAGGCGAGTATGCAATATTCAAATTCCTTAAGTCTCTTAGTGTCTAATTTGATAGTATGACCATATCTCTATGTCATCCATACTAGTCTTCAAATCATTCCTTGAAATCCGAGTTCGAATTGACAAACAAATGATCATCATATAATCCATTTGAGCACGGCCATGCATTTTTCAATTTTCACTCTCCAAGGGGCCAAGACACCCATCCTATCTCATATAGGAGGACTTTTCAATCTTGTGGCAACCAAAACTCCCACTCAACTTTTAGCACAACCCGAATTTTGCCTTTATAGTCCCCTTTTACGGCATGACGTTTGACAACACTAAAGTTATACCAATCATTAAGCCAAGTAGTGTTCCACTCATGTCTTAGGAATCCACTAATATAATTACAAAGTTATAGAAACTTCTAAGTAGGTCAGTTCAATCATGTATCAACTATACATATCCATATGATTGACTAAACATCTCCATGTTCCCATAGCCCATGAAACGGCGCTCAATCAATCTTATATGCTAATCTTTTAATAAGTCATTTATGTCCAATTTAATGACTCAGATTAGGAACTCTAATATTCTATGAATTCAGCTCATTTATGGTGTTTCATTCATCAAATCACATATTTGACAAAATCATTGAATTCAAAAAATAAGTTTGGACATTTTATTTAATACTAAACCAAGATTAAATAAGATAAAATTTCATTTTAAATAAACATAAAACAGCAAAACCATGTCTTTACATTGTAACAAGTTTCTCTAAACATAATACAATCTAAAGCCACTCTAACATTTGCTTCAACCCTATAGCCCTAGCGTGACTTTCATGCTTGGGTTGAGGTAGAGGCCGGTTTAGTAAGTGGATCAGCCACATTCTCATCTGTGTGAACTTTGCAGATCTTGACATCCTTTCTGTCAACTATCTCACGAACAAGGTGATATTTCCTCATTACATGCTTGGATTTGTTATGTGATCTTGGTTCTTTTGCTTGTGCAATAGCACCATTGTTATCCTGAGAACAACTCAATCCCCTCCGAGCACTAGGTATGACATCTAGCTCTATCACGAACTTCTTTATCCAAGCTTGCTTCCTTAGCTGCTTCAACCGCTACTAAATATTCTGATTCTGTCGTAGAGTCTGCTGCAGTGCTTTGCTTTGAACACTTCCAGCTCACTGCTCCTCCATTTAGACAAAAGATGTACCCTGACTGAGAGCGGTAATCATCTCTGTCAGTTTGGAAGCTCGCATCAGTATAACCTTTAATAACCAACTCACTTTCACCTCTATAGACTAAGAATATGCCTTTAGTTCTTCTCCAGTACTTAAGGATGCTCTTAGCTGCAGTCCAGTGTGCTTCACCTGGATTTGCTTGGATCCTGCTACACATGCTCAAGGCATATGCAACATCTGGTCGAGTACTTATCATGGCATACATGATAGTTCCTATAGCCGAAGCATAAGGTATGCTACTCATTCGCTTCAACTCATCAGGCTCAGTCGGGCACTAACTCTTGCTAAGCGATATGCCATGTGACATGGGAATGAATCCTCTCTTCGAGTTTTCCATGTTGAACCTCGCAAGAACTTTATCAATATAAGTTTCTTGACTTAGTCCAATCATCCTTCGAGACCTATCTATATAGATTTTGATTCCCAATATATACTCAGCCTCTCCAAGATCCTTCATGGAAAAATAACTTTTCAACCATTCCTTGACTGACTCAAGCATTGGTGTGTCATTTTCCATGAATAGTATGTCATCTACATACAAAACCAAGAAGACTAAGCTGCTCCCACTAAATTTCTTGTAATCACAAGATTCTTCTTCACTTTTGAGAAAACCAAATTGTTTGATTGCCTCATCAAACCGAAGATTCCAGCTCCGAGATGCTTGTTTCAATCCATAAATGAACCTCCGAAGCTTGCAAACCCTTTTAGGATTTTACGGATCCTCAAAACCCTCATGTTGTGTCATATACACATCCTCATTCAAGAACCCATTCGGGATTAAGGTTTTGACATCCATACGCAAATTTCGTAATCGTAAAATGCATCAATCGCTAAAAGTATCCGAATCGACTTAAGCATTGCTCTTTTGGAGAAAAGGTCTCATCATAGTCTATACCATGAATTTGCGTGAATCCTTTTGCAACCAGTCTTGCTTTATTGACATAGACATTTCCATCTTTGTCTGTTTTCAATTTGAACACCCACTTGCATCCAATAGGGTTAACCCCATCAGGCAAGTCGACTATGGTCAAAACTTTATTCTCTGACATGGAGTCTAACTCGGATTTCATGGCCTCGAAGCCATTTCTCGAGTCTAGGCTCGTCAAAGCTTGTTTGTAGGTAGTAGGTTACGAATTCTCCAAAATCATAATTTCCGAGTTTTCAATTAACAGGAAATCAACCAACCTTTTGTTTGGAATCCTTGGTCTACTTGACCGACACGGGGCCTGAGCATCAAGAGAAATGTTATCTTCAACTTCTTGAAGATTTTCGCTTGAATTAGATTCAAGTGGGACGGCGGGGAGGTTCACGCGTTGAATACGTCATCTCCTGAACTTGACTTTCGTCTTGTCGGGCCATCTCTGACATGGTGTGAGGACTGTGAGCCACGTCCAGTTGTTGCTCATCTCGAATTTCTTCGAGAATTATTTTACTCCCACTTGTCTTTCTGGAAACAAATTCCTTTTCGAGAAAGACACCATTACGAGCAACAAACACCTTGTTCTCTTGACGGTTATAGAAGTAATAACCCCTTGTCTCTATTGGGTATCCCACAAAGAGACATTTATCTGACTTGGGTGCAAGTTTGTCTGATAGTAAACGCTTTACATAGACCTCACATCCCCAGAATTTAAGAAAAGACAAGTTTGGAGTCTTTCCATTCCATAACTCATATGGAGTCTTTTCTACTGACCTTTGACGGGCTCCTATTTAGTGTGTGTGCGGCCGTTTCGAGATCATATCCCCAAAAAGAAATCGGAAGATCAACAAGACTCATCATTGATCGAACCATATCCAATAAGGTCCGATTCCTCCTTTCGGACACACCATTTAAGCTGTGGAGTTCTGGTGGAGTCAATTGTGAAAGAATTCCACAATCCTTCAAATGATCATCTAATTCTTGGCTCAAATACTCGCCACCATGATCGGATCGCAGTGCTTTTATTGTCTTACCAAGTTGATTGTGTACTTCATTTTGGAAGTCTTTGAATTTGTCAAAAGATTTCGACTTATGTTTCATTAAGTAGACATATCCATATCTACTCAAATCATCAGTGAAGGTAATGTAACTAAACCCTCCCCTTGCCTTTGTGCTCATAGGACCACAAACATCTGTATGTATGAGGCCCAAGAGGTCACTGGCCTTTTCACCCTTTCGGTAATGGTGGTGACTTTGTTATTTTCCCCATCGAAGCATGATTCACATACATCAAACAATTCGAAATCAAATGATGGAAGAATGCCATCTGTTGTAACTTTTGGATGCGCTTTTGGTTTATATGACCCATTCGACAATGCCAAATGTAGGTTAGGTTTGAATAATTTGATTTTTGTTTCTTGCTATCTATTTTATAGACTTGTACTGACCTATCAAGCACATATAAGCCATTTATCAATTTAGCACCAGCATAGAACATGTTATTGTAGGAAATGGAACAACACTTGTTCTTTATTTCAAAACAAAACCCTTCATCATCCAAAACGAAAACTGAAATAACGTTCTTAGTAATTGACGGAACGAAATAACAATTATTAAGTTCTACAATTAATCCGGACGACAAATGTAAGCGTAACTTCCTATGGCAAGTGCGTGACTCTTGCTCCATTTCCAACGCGAAGCTCTACCTCGCCCTTTGCTAGTCTCCTACTTCTTCTTAGTCCTTGCACATCATTAACTATGTGAGAACCACAACCAGTATCTAATACCCATAAAGAAGTGGAAGTTAAATTGATTTCTATAACATATATATCTGAAGTAGAAGTACCCAACTTCTTTTCCTCCAAGTATAGAGGGCAGTTCCTCTTCCAATGTCCTATCTTGTGACAATGGAAGCACTTGCTTTCCGCGGATGCTTTTGGCTTAGCGGTTGGCTTAGGTTTTTCAGAAGCAATGGCAACTTGCTTGCCCTTATCCTTCTTGCCTACCCTTTTTTTTTTTGAAACTCTTTCCCTTTTGAACCATCAAAACTTCTTTCTTTGGTTCTTGGGGAATGTTCCTCTTAGCATTGACTATCAACCCATGCAACTCTTGCAAAGTCTTTTTAGACTCTTTCATGTTGAAAGTCACCCTGAACTGATTGAAGTTGTTGTTGTTATTAGTCAAAGTATCTACAGACAGAAAACAAAAGTAAAGTTCAATTTTATGTTTATAAAAGAACCTAAAAACATGCAAAGTTTTCTAGGTTGGTCACTCTATTCAATTTTAATGTCCCGATTTGAATAAGTGAATACAAGATCCTATCAACATGCAATGCTAGCGAGACGGAAGCCTTATCTTATAGTTGCATTCTCAAGGTAAGTAAACTCTTTTTCTAATTATAACACCTTATAATTCTTGTTTAGATAGGAAAACATCGCATGTTTAACTATCTCTTGCTTCAAAATCCAAAACGCTTTTGATGATTTTGTTAAGGATAACCAAACTAAGTAGTAAAATTCGCAATTTCACCTTATTTCCCAAAATTAATGATAATACCTGGGAGGCATGACCTATTACTATTAATTAAGGGTTGGAAAAGCTAACCTTAGTATTTACGGGACCTAAGTTTGTTATGTTGTTATGAATTAGTGAACTCTAGCGCATTGATAACCAACATACAATAAACTTATAAGCATAATAATAATAAAATGCAAAATTAAATATGATCTAGTATGGCCCCTAATCCTAAGAACTAAGCATCTTGATTGGGCACCTCCTTGGACTTTTCATGGATCTCCATCCACCTTAGTCATGGGTCTTCTCTTCTTGGGCTCGTCTTTGGATTACATAAGTATCAAAATAATTTAAATAATATCAAAATTAAATAAATTACAAAAATACTTAGCGATACGCAGATCGTATTTAAATTACAAGAATACATCACGATACGCGGATCGTATTTTCTAACTTAAATTTTGGGCCATACTAGTCATTCATAGTAATTATATCAAATATATAAATTTGCCACATAATAATATCACATATTATACTTGCCAATAATCAAAATATCAAATATTCTTAATTAAAGCAAGAGGATTAAATATGTAAGCTAGTAAACCTTACTACCTAAATAAAATATCCTAGTAAATCTAGCTAACTAATTTTAATTAGATTAAAGAATCAAATTATGGAATTAATTTATGACCTAGTCAAAATAATATTATTGGAATTGCTTAATATACTCAAAATCGGATTTTCGGTAATTCAAAAAAAAAATTTTATGAAAAGGGGTTGACCAGCCGACAAGGCTGCCGCCCAACAACCAATCCCACGCACGCTACACCATGCTTCACGAGGGAAGCAAACCCACGCCCGACACTTAACAACAACCGGCGACCAACACCAACACAACATTTCGGCGATCTTCGTCAGACCACCACCACCGGGATCTCACCGTAACGCCACCCGCCGGCCCGACGCGAGAGGCTCTCTACGCTAGCCGCCGGCCTTATTGCTGTGCACGTCGAACGTGCGTCGCACGCGTGGCACTGCCGGCGCCACCCCGCTTGCCCGGTCGGCGGGACCACCGGCGACCACCGTGGCCCACCTTCCAGGTGGTTACGCCACCCGTCGTGGGCTGCTCCTCTTCCTCCCTCCTTAAATTTTTTTTTTTTGTTTGTTGGAAGAAAATTAAAATTACAATCTTTGCAAAATTAATTTAGTGATCTAAATTATATTAAACATAAACTCTTTTATGCCTAATTCAGAAAATTAATTTAAAATCTCCATTTTAAATAATTTTAGGGCTATTCACATAAATTAATCTCTAATTCATATAAAACTCTTTTCACATGAATTAATTTTCATACATAAACAATTTTTAAATATGAAAATCATATCAATAATATGAATATAATATTCGAAATTTAGAGATCTAAAATTCAGAATTTAAATTTCGAAAAATTAGGGTTGAAATTTCAAAAATTTCGGCCATTTTATATTGAAATATTAAGCAATTAAATCTCCATTTAATCAATTCCAATTAATTAGTCAATCCATAATTCAATTCCTCCCCTTAATCAAATTAAAATTAGTCATGAACACATCAAAATAAATCTAATTATAATGACCAAAAAACTATATGCAAGAGGCTAAAACTAATACCACTGTAGGATTATAAATACTCTAAACGGAATTTCATGAATCATATTCATAAGCATTTAAACAGGATCTCATGCATATACAATCAAGGATCACATAATAGTTTAGAATTAACCTTTGATGCGTGATTTCCACAAAGAATCGCCAAGAACTTGGAGAAAGAACCTCGAGATGTGATTCCTCCTACATGGCCCACCAGGTCGGTCAACATTCCACCCGTCTTAGTTGGAAGGAAGAAAACGTTCTTCTTTTCTTGGAGTAAATAACGTGACTTTGAGAGAGAAAAGAGAAGAAAGAAAAATATTGAAAGATACTTGTTTTTATTTCTCTTGTGATTACCTAACTAATATACAAGAATAATTAGGTTAGGTAATCCCTCCTTTTCCTCTCTCTTGGCCGGCCACCCTAGAGCCTATTATGGGCTTTCGGTTTTCTTTTGTTGATCCAATCTAATGTGTGACCTTGTAGGATCCATTTAAGTGGGCTTTGAGTTTATTATTTACTAACCCAAAGGTCTATAACATTCCCTAGCAAGACGTAAAGACGACCCAATTAAATGAATTATTATCTCCATAATATGATCCATATTATATTTAGTAATTGCAATAGAGTCGAGGACATAATTCTTTCATTAATTCCGTCATTGACTTACGCGTGGTCACCACGTGATCTTTTTCAACTCCATTTGAAACTCGAAGTGGACGGATTTGTCCGATGAATCCACAACTAACTGTAGAAAAGTCTCGGTAGTGGCGTCACAAATGGTTGGGAGAAGGTTGGAGAAGATTACATGACTACCACGAACAAGTCAAATAGCGGAATAAACGGTCAAACTTAATGGTAATCGTCATCTTGAAGTATTTTTAAAAGAATTTGTTGTAAAAGGCAATTTTTTGAGTTATAAAAGGTAGTTCGTCGGAATTTTTCCTACTAATAATAATGGAGTAATACTAATGATAATAATAATAAATTTTCAAGTCAGACGTGTTTCATTTCAGGTCTAGCAGATTTGGGTTAGGTTTGAGTAATTGTATCAAAACCCAGGTTAATTTCAAAATAAATCTTCAATTTCTAGTCTAAATCGAGTCTCGAATCAAATAATTTGAATAACTTCGTCATCGACCCATATACGCGTTTTTTAAGATCGTCCCTATATTGGCGGGACCATTCCACGTTAAGGTGTACCTACCTGGCTACCTTGAATCACTTGATAAATGCCTTATTTTGTGGCTGTTTGTTTCACTTCTCCAACTCACTCTTAAAAACACTCCCTAGTCCCCACTCACTCACTCACCTCCTCCATAAAACACACAAAGTGCAGCAGGTAAAATGCTATGACTCACCCATCACCATTATTCCCTTCTTCAATACCTACAAAACTCATATACGTCTCTCTTATCTCCATTTTTATTTTTATCATCATTATCTTATAATATTATAAACATTAAACACATATTTTCCTTATATAATCCACAACCCACATTATAGAAATAATATCATCAGAGCAAAAAAATACGAGTATAACTGTATAAGAGAGAGAGAAAAAAAACGGTGACGTATCGTGGTCCGTGGAGAGATTTTCTTCGTTAAAGCTTTTCCTTCACATTTTTAGATTCTCTCTTTTTTTCTGGGTTTTGCTAAACAAAGCGGCTAAGCAACATTTTGCTTTCTCATTTTTGCTTAGCTTAAACCTTTAATACAGTAATATCTAAAACACTCCACGATTTTATTTCAAGTTTTTTGCTTTAAATTTGGCGAAAACATAAAATGAAGTAACATAAAAAAAAAGTGGAGTTTTGTTGTTTTTGTTTGAACAGGATAATGGGTAAGAGAATAATGTTGTTGTTGTTAATGGTGGTTTTTCTTGGTGTTGTTACAACGACGTCGTTTGCTGTGAATAATGTGACGTATGATCATCGAGCTTTAGTCATTGATGGCAAACGTCGTGTTCTTGTCTCTGGCTCTATTCATTATCCTCGCAGCACTCCCGAGGTCTGTTTGATTACACGAATTTTTGGATTCTTATGTTATAAAAAATTATTGATTTTTTTTTTGGGTGTTTAGTTTAATTTTATATACTCCTTTGGTCGTTTTTTAATATTCCTAGTTGAAATCTTGTCGACACAGAAAAAGCGAACTAGGAACAACAAAAGAGAATGAGAGTATTGGTTATACTTATACTATCTTTTTAATTAATATTGTTGTATACAGATGTGGCCGGACCTCATTCAAAAATCGAAGGATGGAGGATTAGATATAATTGAGACTTATATTTTCTGGGATTTGCATGAACCAGTTCAAGGACAGGTTTTTATTTTACTTTTTCTTTTTAGTTTAGAGTTGTACTTTGATTTAATAATATAGTAATGAAGAAGTTTAATTGGGTTTATGGTATTTTATAATCTAAGTAACTTCAATTAATGAAGTTGTGAATTAGGTAGTAAAGTAATGACTTTGACACAAAGAGGAGTATTTAATATTTAACCCCATTTTTGGTAATGAATGCAGTATGATTTTTCTGGTAGAAAAGATTTAGTGAAGTTTGTCAAATTGGTTGGGGAAGCTGGGCTTTATGTTCATCTTCGGATTGGTCCTTATGTTTGCGCTGAATGGAATTATGGGTAATTACAATTTTACAATTACAATCTCTCTTTTAAAATTTGCTGATTATAGTGCTAAGTTTAATAATGTAACATTTTTGTCATGATGTAGTTTTCTGGAAGTTTTGATGATTATATGTTACTAATGCAGTGGGTTTCCTGTATGGCTGCATTTTATTCCGGGAATTAAATTTCGGACCGACAATGAGCCGTTCAAGGTCCTCCTCCTCTTTTCCCTTGTTATTTCGCGTTTATAAGATTTTTCGGTTTTGATACATGCAGTCTTAAGGGCTAACAATAATAATGACGACATTTACTATTATGATAGGATTTATGACAAAATCATGTGTTTACTGCTGTTAGATATTTGCACACAATTTTTTTTATTTTATTTTTCTTTGGAAAAAGTGAAATAGGAATTAGAATAAGTTGTTGCTGAAATAATTTGTGCATTATGATAAAGGAAGAAATGCAGCGATTCACGGCCTATATTGTGGATTTGATGAAGAAAAACAACCTATATGGCTCACAAGGAGGACCCATAATCTTGTCCCAGGTTAGTTCTACGATATAATACTTCATTATGGCAAGGTTGAAAAATCTTTGGTAGTTGAGCATATGTCTAATTCCTAACCATATTCAATTTATAATACTTATTTGTCTTTCTTGGACTATTTAAAATTCTGATGACATGGGTCAATTATGAGCATTTGTTGATGTTGATGCATAGTTGGTAATAGTAAATTGTTTTGCTAATAACAGATTGAAAATGAGTATGGTAATATTGATTCAGCATATGGGTCAGCTGCAAAATCTTACATTAAGTGGGCAGCAAACATGGCTGTGTCTTTGGATACTGGAGTACCATGGGTTATGTGTCAGCAAGCAGATGCTCCTGATCCCATTGTAAGCCGGAATCTCTGACGTTTGCTATGAAAGTTGGAATCTCTTATTCGTCATAGGAGAAAACAGTTCTCTGATCTTATTTTATTGTTTCTGTAATCGTTGTTACATACAGATTAATACATGTAATGGATTTTACTGTGACCAATTTACGCCAAATTCCAATCAAAAGCCAAAACTATGGACTGAGAATTGGAGTGGATGGTGAGTTTCACGAGCCGGTCTCATTTTTTGAACCAAATGTATCATTTTTGTTTATATTTCTCTGCAAGTAACTTGAATAATATCTAATTACATGCTTAAAAATACATAAAACATCTATTATTCACCCTCTCTTTTTTTAATTCCTCATTCAATACACTCTTTCCAGCTTTTAATTGCCAAGTCTTTCTTGGGTGTTAGGTTTTCTGCCTTTGGCAGTCCTATACCATATCGACCTGTTGAAGATCTAGCTTTTGCAGTGGCGCGCTTTTACCAAAGAGGGGGTACAATGCAGAACTATTACATGGTAGTACTAGTACTCTAATTCTGATTATAATTGAACTCCGCTGTTCTATGAGAAAATATACTGAAATCTGAACTGATATACCTCCTTTGTACCAAACAGTACCATGGAGGAACCAACTTTGACCACACTTCTGGTGGACCATTCATCACTACAACTTATGATTATGATGCTCCAATTGATGAGTATGGTATGCTCATAATCTCTTTAATAATAGAGTTTATTATTCGAGTCAATCCATGTTAATGTAGAAGAACTGCTACTGCCCCTGCAAAACTATAACTTCCTAAAAACCAATTTAAGTTGAGCAATATATATATACATGATTATGGAGCATCATTAATTCATCTGAAAGTTTCTTTTGACATCTTTATATTTCTTTTTCTTAAATAAAATCTAGGTATTGTCAGGCAGCCAAAATGGGGCCACCTCAAAGATGTACACAAGGCAATAAAGCTTTGTGAGGCAGCATTGGTGGCAACTGATCCCACATACTCTTCTCTAGGACCAAATTTGGAGGTATGATTCATAATTTCTGATTTTATAGCAATCTGTGGTATATTTTTTATGTTTGTACAATGATAGACTTCTTATGCTTTAGCTATCTCCTAACCATTTTATGTTACTAGAAGCTTGATGATTTACTGTAATCATGGAGATACAGCTAAAGAAGACTGTCAAATCTACCTGTAATTATCTGGTTCGTTAGAGCTCAGTTTTAAACAGGAGCAGTATGAAAACTTGTTCCATGGCAAACTTCAGAAAGATCTACTTTTAGAATAACACAATACCAGAAGTAAAGTATCACCAAATCATTATACCAGCTAGCATTCTTTTGCAGGCAAAATCCTTTCTATTTATATCTTTTGAGTTAGTTAACCATAATTTAGGTCTAAAGTTATGGCATTTATTATATACTACCTCCGTTTCTTTTAATCTACACACTTTCCTTTTTGATATGTTTCTTTTTAATCTAGACAATCGTTGCTTTTTCTATTTTTGGTAACATGTGACATCTACTTTCTCCTCTTTTTCCACCCATGTCATCCACTTTTTAATATTTTAACCCACTTTTTAGTTTCTCTCTCGCTTTTCAGTTACTCTCTCCATCTTTTTAGTTTATGTCTCGTACTTTTGCACTTTCTCCTTGGTTCTCCCCCAAGTGAAGTGTGTAGATTAATTTGAAACGGAGGTAGTATATAACCAGGAGTTTTTGCTCATTGTAAGAGATTTATGAGCACTGTTGTACCATTGAAATGTGGTCATGTTGTTAGTTTTAAGGTTACTGTTTTTGGAGTTCTAAGCTTCCTAGTTGAACACATTCTCATGTCTTCGGAGTTCTGAAGACACGTCATAGTTACAGTTCCTAAAGGATTCCATCTTTCAGGCTGCAATGTACAAAACAGAATCAGGATTATGTGCTGCATTCCTGGCCAATGTGGGTACGCAATCCGATGCAACTGTGAAATTCAATGGCAACTCATATCAGTTACCTGCATGGTCTGTGAGCATCTTGCCTGACTGCAAAAATGTGGTGCTAAATACTGCAAAGGTGTGTTATTTCTCATAAACATCTTTTTACTAGTTCCTCCCCAAAAAAATTATCTTTTTACTAGTTCTAATCATTTGAGAATGAAAAGGCAAAACTTTTATTTAGAGGATCCCTTCAAAAAGTAGAAACGAGGATTCTCACCACTTTGCATGTAGTAATGAAACTACTTTTCTATTCCACTCAGAGCACGAGTGTACGATGTGTAGGATTAACTATATTAAGCATGGAATCTAATCTGGGCTTGTGATTGATAACAATAGCATTAAAGAAGGAAATAAAGGGTTGATAATAATACTGATGACTTGCAGAAAGAAATAATGATATAAAAAAAAAACTTAAGCAACTCAAGGGAAAAAAGTAATTCATAAAAAAAATCAACCAAGAGAAAAAGGAAATAAAATTACAAAGGTTCTACTAGACTAGATTTTTTTTTTTGAAGACCTTTAGTTGAATTTCTCATTCTAGGTTTAGATTAGTCCTCTCATCAAATTAGGAGATTGAACTATCTAATGATGTACTTAACAGAGAGACAAATTAAAATTAATTGAAAGGCATGACACATATTTTTATTGAATGAGTGTAATTTAAAAGGAAGGCCAAAAGATTGTTAATAGACATGTTTATTAAAAGTTCAATCAGTAGGAAAGCTGAAACAAATTGTAACTAAAAGTTGTCTGTGTTCTTGAAATTTACAAAAAGTGAACTTGAGAAGATTTTAAAGATGGCATGTGCCATTTGGCGTAGCTGTTTCGAAATACTAGGTACAGATTATGTGTTCCTAGAAAGCATCTCTTCTGATTGGTTGGTAGCAATAATTTATCCTTTGGCTTCAAAATGTTGTCAAATTTTCCAAGCTACTATATGTTTAGTTCTTAGTTTCCTACTCCATTTTCAAGTAAAAACTTAACAGTTGATGGAAACTATATTTTGTACAGATTAATTCTATGGCAATGCTTCCAAAATTCATCCCTCAGTCTCTGAAATATAACCTTGATTCTTCTGGAGACATTGCATCAACGTGGAGTTGGTTTAGGGAACCAGTAGGCATATCAAAGACGAAAACGCTTGTAAAACCAGGCCTATTGGAGCAAATAAATACTACAGCTGACAAAAGTGATTACTTGTGGTATTCATCAAGGTACTGTATTCAAGTTGTTTGGTCTTACACCACCTATTCAATCATCATCAGTCGGCATATCATCCTTATCACCGTTGTTGAGTTTCTTTGGATGTCTTTGAAATATTAACCTTTTGATGCATTGCAGCATCATTATCAAAGATGGTGAATCTCAGACTGTTCTTCATGTGGAATCACTCGGTCATGGCCTTCATGCTTTCATCAACGGGAAGCTTATTGGTAGAGATTATAGCTTTTTTATAACCACCATTCAAGATGATGTGAAATGAGCTTGTTTAGTTTATTGAGAGGCCATATGATATCGTGTAATTGGAAAACACATCTAGGTGTCTACATTTTCTTTAGCCGTCCTTCAGATTTCTGCATCTTCTTCTTATAATGTTGCGTTGTTTTCTGGTGCTGAGGCAGCTACCAGATTTGCTCCAACAGGAAACCATAAGATTTCAGTGGACATTCCTGCAACACTTAACACGGGAAAGAACACAGTTGACCTCTTAAGCTTGACAGTGGGACTTGCGGTCAGTAACTAATAGTCTAATACTATGAAAAACATCTGCATACAGCCGAATATATTTATAGTATATGTCAAAAATTTACTAGGTATTACATATATTTTTGTAGAATTATGGAGCATTTTTTGAATTGGCGGGTGCTGGTGTTACTGGTCCTGTATCGCTGAGAAGCTCTAATGGTGGCCTTACTCTTGATCTCTCTTCACAGCCATGGACATATCAGGTCCTCTTTTTTTAAAAAAAAAAAAATCTTCGAGTTATTTTTGTTTCTTATCGTTGTGTAGGTTTGCTGTATTAACTTTTGACGGGTGTTTGGGTATGAAATCGTCCATTTAGTTGTGAAGCACTGAGCTTATAAGTGAGACCTGTTTTGGACAAAGGGAAAGAAAAAAAGGAACAGAGCTGCAAAGACAAAGGATGGGACACCTGTTGTAGACATCACCCCCATAGTTTTGTCTATGGATTGCTAATGTCTAAGTAGTTTGAATCAATTTTTTCTGCAGATTGGACTGAAAGGCGAGGACTTGGATCTATCCAGCGGAAGTTCCTCTCTTTGGGACTCATCTTCTTTCCCTAAGAACCAGCCTCTAACATGGTACAAGGTAAGCTCAAATTCTCGCAGTTTGAATGTTCATCTTTGAGAGCAATAACTTAGTGCTAACACCCTTCAAAACATTTCTCTCATTCTTTGTTCTAGGCATGCATGCATTTCTTAACCTGACTGCTTGTTGATAAAAGTGCTAATATATACATTTAAGTTGATGTATGTTTTTGAAGCTAAAGAAGAAGCAGATAGTTGTGAATTGTGCTTGTGCCTCTTAATTATGTAAATTTTAGTAGTTATGGGATGCTGATCCTGTAAAGATTTGCTTCTCAGACGCTGTTTGATGCTCCTGATGGGAATGACCCACTTGCTCTAGATTTTACGGGGGATGGGGAAAGGCGAGGCTTGGGTGAATGGGCAGAGCATCGGACGGTATTGGCCAGCTTTGAGCTCGCCAGACAGTGGTTGTACTGACTATTGTAATTACAAAGGGCCTTATAAGTCAAACAAATGTCTCAAGAAATGTGGAAAACCATCTCAAGAATTGTAAGCATCAGGAGATCTTTTTTTCCCTTTCTAACCAAAGTTCTTCATTCAAACCTGAAGTTATGAACCCGAAAATTAATAACTGAGTTACAGGTACCATGTGCCTCGTTCATGGGTGAAACCGACTGGTAATGTGCTCGTTGTGTTTGAAGAGATTGGAGGAGATCCAACAAAGATATCTTTCGCCACTAAACAAGTTGGCAGTCTATGCTCACATGTATCAGAGTCTCACCCACCACCTGTTGATATGTGGAATACAGATCAAACAGGAAAGAAATCAGTGCCTATGCTTTCACTGGAGTGCCCTTCATCAGATCAAGTCATTTCTTCAATCAAGTTTGTAAGCTTCGGTACTCCACAAGGATCTTGTGGGAGTTATGCACATGGTACATGCAGGAGTTTCCAAGCACAGAAAATTGTGCAGAAGGTGGGATATTCATACTCTTGATCATTTATCAGTTTAACTTTTCATTTCCTTGTATAATTTTTTTCATTTTTTGAAGTTTGTATGTGATTTATAAAATCTTTCAATTGACGTCTCTGAGCATCCTCAAAATATTCATACAGGCTTGTGTTGGAGCTCGCAGTTGCAAAATTGGAGTATCAGTGGCCACATTTGGCGATCCGTGTATGGGAGTGAGGAAAAGTTTAGCTGTAGAAGCTATCTGTGGATAATTTACGAGTATGATTTGTGAACCTTCCCAATATATGAAAATCAAAGCATAAGCATTATTCTCTAGTGCATTATTGAACAAAAACCTCCATTGTATATTCCTTCTCAGAAGTTCCATATGGGAAACTAAAGCAAGTAGTAAACCAGTTGTGCGGGTGTGATTCTGCTATTACCGCATGGAGATGCTAATTTTCATAGTTTAAATTTTCCCGTTCAATAATGATCTTCACTAGGACAGGAGATATAAATATTAGAGTTTTTCTACGTTATACCCTCGTGTTTCTTCAATTTCTACGTTGTACCCCAACCTTTTAAAAATGTCACACGGTACCCTCAAGGTTACCTTATTTAATGCATGATACCCCTACAGCTGATTATATGTCATTAATTTCGTTTATTTTTTTTTTATTTATCGGAACTAATTTAACTTATGCATAGTTTAATGCTTGAAGGGAATATTTATAAATTAGATTAGTTCCACTAGATTATAAAAAGTAAACGAAATTAATGACGTATAATAAGCGGTAAGACCATTGTGCATTAAAAAAGGTAAGTTTGAGGGTACTTTGTGGAATTTTTAAAAGGTTAGGGTACAATGTAGAAATTGAAAAACCACAAGGATATAACGTAGAAAAACCCTAAATAATAATGGATGTATATGACAAATCACATAAACATTAAACCATAAGAAAGAGTTTGGTTGGGGCAAACATAGTTTTGAAAAAAGTAGCCTTCTCATTTTCCTTGTAAACGACAAAAATAGATTTCCAAAAGGGTGGAAAATATTTTCATTCTTAGAAGGAGCGATGTCACATTTCATCCCTATTTTTCACCTTCCTCTTTCCTCCCAAATTTCTACCCCTTCACTTTCATTATTCCTTGGCTCTCTAACTTTTCATGCAAGGAACCAAATAAAGGATTACTAACCTACAATTGTATTTTCTCTTGGAAAGCTTTCTTTCGTAGAAACTTAGTTTCCGATAAAAGTGTTTTTCGCGCAACTAGACGGAGCTTGACAAAATTATGACTAAAATATACAAATTCGTCTATGCGAGTATTGCGACGCACCACACTATAGTTGGTGGTGCGATATGTGTTACTGACTAGCATAAATTTGGTTTTTGGCATATGCATATATTAGGTTAATGGTAAGAATCATTATGGTGTTACTAACAAGTACAAAAGATATACTACTTTTGCGGTAAACAACCTTTATAATTTTTTCGACAACTTAACACAAAGTTTTTTTTTTTGCAAGATACAACCTCACCCTATTTTCAGGGGTTGACCCATCGATTTCAGAGTTTTAATATACCACTTTTTCAATCAATGCCGTATGTGCGTCAGGTTCTTACTTTTGACACTTCCCCTCTGTTTCTCTTCAAGAAAGTGTAAAACCCAACACACATGTAGAGAGCACTCGGGGGATTAAAGTGGGTCAACACCGAAAACTGGTGAGTCAAAGCCAAAAAATACGGTAAGGTTATATCTCACAAAAAAAAAATTAAAGGTGTTACGTCGCCTGAAAAAAAAATATACTCCCTTAGTTCCTTATTAATGTAATGATGTTCCTGGTTTGACTTACACCGTTGTCAATTCACATATTTGACTATACAAATCTGTAATTATGTATTTGTAAAAATTATAAAAATTTAATATTATCAAAGTAATAACTGAGAGAAATCAAACAGGATCTCACGTGACTATATTTTTTCTTATAAATTGAGAAAAAAATTAGAAGATTCTATTTAATTCCAAATAGTGCCAAAATTCTAACTAGGAACATCAATCAAGAACGGATGGAGTAAAAATTAGTCATGACAAAGTTTCCTACTAATAATCATATATGGAGATTCCTCGTTATGCCGCACCATCATTTGAGGGTGCGATGCTTCACATGGAAGTCAAATTGTAAAAGAACTATGCTGTGAAAATGTTTCACCATCTTCATCAAAGATAATAGTATCACTCTAACATTGTCAAGGAAACCAAGTCTCCTGCTTTGATGATACTGCTTGTGCTCTCAGAAATGATAAAGCACTAGCAGCTTTGGTCCATTTGGCCACTAGGAAGGGCTTAAGTGCAATAAAAAATTTTAGTAAGGGTGTCGGTTTAAAAAGTAAGATTGGGAGGCGTGTCCAAATAGTAAAAACTTTTAAACCTTAAAAAAACCCGTTCAATGAAGGAAGAGGAAGCAGGGAAAAAAAACGGGCGAACGGAAAATCCCAAATTTTGTTGGGTTTTTCTGAATTTCATATATGGTGAATGTTAGGTTTTTCTGAATTTCATATATGGTGAATGTTAGTGTAATATCCCAAATTTTTAGAACTATTTTTATTAAGTTTTATTTTGTTATAATAAGATTTTATAAATATAAATAAGTCTTATTTTGTTTTATAAATATAAAATTCTGATAAATAAAATAAAAGTATAATAATCAGAATTTTTTATGGAAATTCTTTTTTTTAATACCAGATTTTACCCGCGAATGAAAATCACCGGAGTCTTAGCAACTGACCGGACTTCACCTTTTTCTTTTTCTTCTCTTTTCTTCTTTCCTTCTCTTCTTTCCTTTCTTCTTCTCTTTCTTTCGTCTGGTTCATTTCTTCTGTTTTGGCGAGATACAGGAACTTTTGTTCTGAATTGTACTTGTTTTTACTTTGGTTTTTAAAAGAAAAAAGAAAAAAAAAAGAAAGGAGTTTTATTGGAAAAAAGGGGCACACCGCACACGATCTGTATTTTGTACAGTATGCAAGTGAGTTAAGTATCTCACAAGGACTTGTACTCTTATATTTTGTTCCGTTAAGGACCTGTACTAATTTTTTGTTCCGTTAAGGACTCCGAAAGTAACATCCGTTACTTTTGCATCTTGAAAAGGATTTACTCCTTAAAACTTTTCCATTGTGCACGAGAATACTCTAAATAAAAAATAGGGATATTATCTCAGATGACCCTGACATATAGACCTTTTTCCCAAATAACCCCGACATTTTCACCCCTATCTCGGATAACCCTAAACTTGTATTTTGTCATTAAACTTGACGGAATAACTAACAACGTTAGTGGGGTTTTAAAACAAAATTAATTAGTGCTTTTTTAAATAAAAAAACCCAAAATTTTCTCTTTTCTTTTTAATTTATCTCTCTTGCTCCTCTCCCTACTGGGGTTTCCTACACCTTTCTCTATATGATGTCTTCATCCTCTCTTCTCCCCTTCTCACTCTCTTCCTCCACCCTCCTCTGTACTTGTTGTCCACCCAATGCCGGGACCACCCAACCGCGAACACCAAACTCATCCTCGCGGAACGCTCACAAGTCTATTTCACTGTTTGTGGAGTATAATATAAACATTCCCATAAAAAATTGTAAATTTCAACTGCAAATCTGAGTTGAATTCAAAGAAGAAGAAGATAATTTCAAAGCCCCAACATAATTTCATGAAATAACTGCAAATCAAATCCCCAATTTGGGGAAAAAAAACCTAATCTGCGATGGTGGTGGTTTATTGTGTGGGTTTTCCAAGGTTGTCGGGTGGATTTGTAGAGGTTTGGTCTTGCTTTCTCTCACATATGAGTGGTGGTTGCGGTCGTCGTGGTGGTTGTGGGCTGGCGAATGGTTGTGGTGGTCTGGTGTGGGTTTACAGGGGTGGGTTTTAGGCTTCATTTTGACGAATGATGATGAACAGCGGTGGTGGGTCGTGGGTTTACAGGGGTGGGTATAGCAGCGGTTTGGTGGGTCGTGGGTTTACAAAGTGGTGGTCCGGGTGTGGGTTTATAGGGGTGGGTCGTGGTGGTGGTTGTGGGTTGGCGAATGCTAGTGGAGGAGAGTAAATCAGGGGGTGTGTAGGAGGGAATGAGTGTCGAAGCAGGTGGATTAACAATGGAGGTGGAGCAGAAGAAAGAAAACCAGGGGGTGATGGATGAGGAGATGGAGGAGAGAGAGTGGAGAAAGATATGGCAGAGTGTCAAGAACAAGCTAAGGAGTAAGGATAGAGCTTGAAGAATAATTGGAATTTTTTCTTTTAAAAAATAAGTTTTTAATTGTAAATGTCAAATAGTTAACACCGTTAGCTATTCCGTCAAGTTTAATGACAAAATACAAGTTTAGGGTTATCCGAGATAGGGGTGAAAATGTCGGGGTTATTTGGGAAAAAAGCCTATATGTCAGGGTCATCTGAGATAATATCCCTAAAAAAAATCTACATACTCTATATCTCTAAAAAAAAATTTACATACTCTAAAAGTTACTTTGCTGGTGCCGTGGACTCCAAAAGTCAATTTGCTGCTTCTTTTTTTTAATCTCATCCACCTTCCTCAACAATAGAAAAAGCCATTCACTTCTAAATCTTCTGCCAATTGATATCTGAGAACAACATCATGGAGTGAGTATATATTGGGGAGTGAATCTAGTAGTTAGAGTCAATTGAACTATTGAAGGCAAAGGTAATAATCTGTAGGCTTTAATTTTTTGTTCTTTGAATTGTTTTATATTGTTTTTTTGGTTTTCGTCGAATTTTGTGTGTAATTGTTATTTGGATTTGTTTGAAATCCTTAATCTTCATTCTTAATACTGTTGTTCACATGGTTGTTGATGTGATTGAAATAATATTTTTTTGAGATTACAGTATGTGTTCTACAACTTTAGTGAGAATTAGGGTTTGTAATAAAACAAAATTGGGGCCTTTCAAATCTGTAGAATTATATTTATTAATTGGGCATGATTAATCTGAAATAGTGAAAATATATTGTTGTAATTAGTTGTTTTCAGATAATTTAGTGTGTTATTGTAAAGTTTTAAACTCTGTGAATTTGGTACTTGAAAGAAACATTATACAAGTGGTATTTGTTAGATGAAAAAAAATTAATCTCTGTTTTTATTGATTTAGATATGGATGGGGAGCCATCTTTGGTGCCTGACCTTGATGATATTGATACAAGTGGTATTTCTTTTACTTGTGAATATCCAAATTAATCACTGTAACATTCTTAATTTCTCTCTTTTAAACATGTTGATTGTCTTTCTCTTGATTACTACAGGTTTTTTGTTAGAAGAATAGTCTATGAATGCAACATTTTTTGGGGGGAATGAATGTAACAGGTGAAGAAATGCTAATTCATGGAAGGATAATTTTTTTTTGGAAGGAGAAGTACATACTTTCTATTACTAGGATAATTTTTTTGTAAAAAACAGGTGAAGAAATGCTAATTCATGGAAGGATAATTACTTTTGAATTGTCAATTTATCCACTTTTGCTGCTCTTATATCTTTTTTCTTTTGTTTTATACTTTATATTGTTGTATAACCATTTTTCTAGATGCAAAAGTAACGGATGTTACTTTCGGAGTCCTTAACGGAACAAAAATTAGTACAGGTCCTTAACGGAACAAAATACAAGAGTACAAGTCCTTGTGAGATACTTAACTCGTATGCAAGTCACGAGATGTAATGTACCAAAGTTCTACTGGTTTTTTTTTCCTTTAGTTTTAAATCTCTCAAGTATTTATTTTGATTTGACTAATACTTGACTTTGGTTAATAATTAGTGTTGAAGTTTTAAACTTTAGTTTTATTATGGGATATTATATCAAGTGACTAACTTTAGGTAATATTATTTGTTGTAGACGGAAATTTCGTAGAAGGCGACTTTTAGTTGATATTGCGATACTTGGGACATGTTCGAGTTAATTCACAATGTCCATCAACACTTAGAATCCCGTTAGGAATTTTAAGTGCTTTGTGTAATAGATGTAACTATGTGATTATATGTTAAATTTGATATATATATATTTGTATGACTAAAGGTATGATTATTATAATTAGTACTATTTTCTCTACTTATGATATATATACTAGTATGATTATTTTCTATTGGACTTATTAATGTAACTAGCGTACCATCATATTAAAACTATACTAATATGGATAATGTAATTTAATGGGTACAACTGGTGAATTAATGATGTTACGAATGATATTATAAGTTGACATTGTGACTCTATATATGAGGCTGTAATGATGGACCTATTAGTTATTATGAATTATAGACGTTGATTATTATATATAATTCCATAAAGTGATCAAGTTGGGAAAAATATTTATTGAGCTAAAGATGTTCATGTGTAGTGTTTAATGTGATATTTGATGTGTCATAACTATTATAATCTACTATTGAGGGAATTATCCTGTGGACCTGGATCCTCCATAAGTGATGAACTGTACTTAATTTTATTTTGTTACAACTCTTTATTGTCTTCCTTCTAATACTATTGGTGCGCGTTGCGGATACCCATTAGATTAGTGAGGGGTGTGCACACTAAGGACGTTATGCAAAACGATATTGGCCATTATTCATAATTTATTAGGGTGACGACCCATGTTGAATGAATTAGGTGGTACTGGGATTAGTCCCGGCCTACTGATGTTCGATTCCCCTCTAATAATTAAATTTGATGTTGTGTGACTCATATAAACTTGGAGTATTTAAATTGGTTAAGTGTGTTATATACTTGTCTGTATTATGTAAGTATGTTATACTTGTCTGTATTGTATTATACTTGTCTGTATGATGTTATAAAAAAACTATTTTCAAAATACAACTATTATTATTTTACGGGATGGAGTTGTAATTACATAGCTTTCGTTAATTGTATTACAGTTTGTGTATGAGAGTGTGGAATCGCAAAATCCGACACTGTAGTTGAAGAATCACGAAGTAAAAGGTATAATTTTGGTTATAAATGAGTGAAGAATGATTTATTGATGTTCAAATTTGGAATTCAGCCCCTATGTAATCCCCCGTAAATTTATGAATTTTATAAATATATTTTAATGTATATTTATATATAATTAAGTATATTTTAGTATTTAAGCGATTTATTTCTTCAAAGGTTGACTATTTGAAAGTCAAAAGAATTATTTTAATGATTTAAAGAAGTCAAATATTTTATTTAGGCATGCTTTGAAAAATATTTGAAGAGCTTAAAACGCTTTTGGGTTTGTAAAAAGCATTTTTAATTGGGTATGAGGAACCCAACCACCCAAATCATCAAACATTAAATAATACCTTTAGCCCAATCATCTTTTCCTAAGCCCAAATAGGGGTGTAAATGATGCGAGTCGAGCTCGAGTTTTGCGAAACTCGACTCGAACTCGAAAACTCGAAATCAAGCTCGACTCGACTCGAAAACTCGCGAGCTTGAAAAAATCAAACTCGACTCGAACTCGAAATCCTAAACTCGAGCTCGAACTCGAATCAAGCTCGAACTCGAGCTCGAACTCGAATCAAGCTCGAACTCGAAACTCAAACTCGAATCAAGCTCGAACTCAAATCAAGGCTCAACTCAAACTTGAGTCAATCCATGTACCTTGAGTTAGGTACTTGGAATAGTCTCTTATAAAGAAAAAAAAGTTGGGTGTTTCATTGTCCAACCAATGTGGGACTTTATGAAACAAACTTTCATAGAAAAAAATGGTTTCCAACAAAAAGTTTATGTTTCATTTATAAAGAACACAAACTTCAACTTTTGTTTCCCAACTAATGTGGAACAACTTTAATTCAAACAATAAGTATAGCTAGAGTAGTAACATTTTATAGAGAAAAAAAGGCTATTGTTTATACTATAAACCAATGTGGGACATTCAATATTTTACATAAAAGATCATGTTTAATAATTTTCCACTTTGTTCATGAGATTTTGAACCGAGCCAAGGCTAAGGCTCGTTAAGATCTTGTGCTCGACTTGTTAACGATAACCTAAAGACAAACTATAATTAAAGTCCACTATGAAAATATTTTATATGGAAGTGTTTATTATATTTCATGGATTAAATTCTTTGAAAAGTTTGAGAATTATTTATTGAAATTGCAAGTATTATATATAATTTTTTTCCGAGTTTCTCACGAGCTTTTCGAGTCGAGTAGGTAGTAGCTCAAGCTCGACTCGTTAGTCATCGAGTCGAGCTCGAGTTCGAGTCGAGCCTACTCGAGTCGAGCTTTGACCGAGTCGATCTCGAGTAGCTCGCGAGTTGTCTCGTCTCATTTACACCCCTAAGCCCAAAAAGGGAACATATATAAACCCCCAAAAACCCCAAGTTCCCACATATTAAACACATTCTATTTTTACTCTCTTCCTCCCCAAAAATTTCGGCCCTCTCTCCTCTTTTTTCTTCTTCCTCCACCCGGTTTTCTTTCTCTCTCTCGGACTGCCGCCACCATGCCACCGCTGCTGCCGCCGTGCCTAGTCGCCGCCAGCCGCCTCCCTCCTCTTGGCAGTCGTCCTTCTCTCTCCTCCTTTAATTTGTTTGGTTGTTATTTCTTCCTCTTCAAGTTTTTATTTTAATGCAAAGTTTGTATTTTTAGGGTTTGTTATTATATGATTATGTTTAAAAGTTGTAGTTTGAAAATTTAATTATGAATCTAAGATTATATAATTTATGTATTGAAGATATTAAAATTCAGATTTACTTATTATGTTTGAATTGGAATTTTAATTATCAAAACATGGATTTTAGGGTTTTAAAGGTTGGAAAATCATATTATGTTTGAATTGGAGTTTTAATTTGATGACAGGAAGCGGGAGTTAGTGAGGGAAATGGGTTTTGGTGGACTTTTGTTTCTCGAAGGTAAAAGTTTGCCTAGAACCCTTTGTTATTGGCTATTTACAAGAGTGGATGTTAAGAATAGGGTGTTGTTGACTCCTGATGGTTTAGAATATAATATTTTTTATTTAAATGTTAATTAGGGTATTGATGTTGCTTATGGAGGAAGACATCCTTTGCAGGCTCGGGATGTCATGCCTTCAGCGGAAGATGTTTGAGTGGCGATAAACAGTTTACAACTATTTATACACCTGTTTATGAGACTAATATAATGTGTATCGTGTTCTAGATGCATGTTTAGGACTATTTATACATCTGTTTATGACACTAATATATTGTCTATCGTGTTCGAGTGGCTATAAACATCATAATATAAAAATAAGTTTCAGGTCCAATAAGTTCTGATCAGATCTAATATAACACTTGAAATAAGTTCCAATAAGGGTCAATCAAGTCTAATAAATTTAGTTCAAATGAGTTTAGGTTTTTCAGGTGAAGAAAACGCACCCTTAAAGGGATGGAATCAGCTTCGTCATCGACCCATATACGCGTTTTATAAAGCTCTGCCTTACATTGGCGGGACCATTCCACGTTAACGTGTACCTACCTTGAATCACTTGATAAATGCCTTATGCATGTTTGGCTGTGTGTTTCACTTCTCCAACTCACTCTTAAAGTCTTAATAACACTCCCTAGTCCCCACTCACTCACTCACCTCTTCCATAAAACACACAAAGTGCAGCAGTTGAATTACTATGACTCGCACCCATCACCATTATTCCCTTCTTCAATACCTACAAAACTCATATACGTCTCTTTTATCTCCATTTTTATTTTTATCATCAATATCTCGTAATATTATAAACATTAAACAGATATTTTACTTATATATCTACTCAATCCACAACCCACATTATAGAAATAATTTCATCAGAGGGAAAAAAATATAAGAGAGAGAAAAAAAAAAAGGTGACGCATCGTGGAGAATTTTTCTTCGTCAAAGCTTTTTCTTCACATTTTTAGATTCTCTCTTTCTCTTTTTTTCTGGGTTTTGCTAAACAAAGCGGATAAGCAACATTTTGCTTTCTTAGCTTAAAACTCTAATAAAGTAATATCTAAAACACTCCACGATTTTATTTCAAGTTTTTTGCTTTAAATTTGACGAAAACATAAAATGAAGTAACTTTATAAAAAAAAAAAAAGTGGAGTTTTGTTGTTTTTGTTTGAACATGATAATGGGTAAGAGAATAATGTTGTTGTTAATGGTGGTTTTTCTTGGTGTTGTTACAACGACGTCGTTTGCTGTGAATAATTTGACGTATGATCATCGAGCTTTAGTCATTGATGGCAAATGTCGTGTTCTTGTCTCTGGCTCTATTCATTACCCTCGCAGCACTCCCGAGGTCTGATACACAAATTTTTGGTTTTTTATGTTATAAAAAAATATTGATTCTTTTTTTGTAGGGAATTTTTTCCATGAATAATGTCAAAAGCAGTATTAATTCCTCCTATGCGCTGAACTTTAAATTAATTCCATGGATATCGTCTACGTAGGACAGCACACCAGAATTTTGATTTTTTAATAAAACTGCTACTCCAAGTATAAGGCACGCATGTTGATTTTTTAACACCAATAATGTTACACCGAAGTTGACCGCTACTTCAAACAGCGGTAATGTTGTGTCCTTATGACAAGTTATAATGCACGCATATAAACCGCTACTCTGAGTAGCGGTTTTACCTCGTAAACCGCTACCTTGAGTAGCGGCTTAACTTAAAGTTAACCGCTACTCTAAGTAGCAGTTTGCTTTGCTGAAAATAAAATTTTGCACGTGCTGTCCTACGTGGACGGTATCCGTGGAATTAATTTGAAGTTCAGCGCATAGGAGGAATTAATATTCCCTTTGACATTATTCATTGAAAAAATTCTTTTTGTAGGTGGTTAGTTTAATTTTATATACTGTAGGAACATATAGATGCATATAGCGGAATTTCAGGAAACAAATTTCCTAACATCTATCACAAGATCGCATGCATAACATAAATATGAATCATATTATAAGGAAAAAAAATGTACAACCTTTGTAGCGTGATTTCCACCGGATTGCAAGTGTTAGAGATCAAAGAACAGCAATTGATGTCCCTCTAAATAGTCCACGAGCACCAATTGAATTCCCACGTTTGCTAGAACGGAAGAGGATGAACAGATTTCACTCTCTTGCTTTTTAGGGAGGGTGGCCGGATTTTCCAAAGGGAAATAATAGGATTTTTCTCTCTCTTTTCAGTTTGAAAGTTACTGTCAAATTGAACGTTCTTTTCTTCTCTCCTATTATAACCTTTTATAATAGTAGGAGAATAAAATAAGAGAGAGACCTAACCTAACCCTAATTTCTCCTATTGGTCGGTTTCCTTACTTCAATTAGTTACTATAATGTGTGACCTCATAGGATTAGGTTAACTTAGTTGTAGGTTCAATCAATATTGTGCTACTAACCAACATTTATTCTCTAGCAAGTAAATGTGATTACTAAATTAACGTAATTAATTATCTCTATAATAATTCCTTTTATATTTAGTAATTGCCGGGATGTCTAAGGACATATTCCTTCAATCTCCCACTTGTCCGAAGACAAGAGCGCAATGCTAAATTCCTTAAGTCACTTAATGCCAAATTTGATAACACCGTGTTATTCTCAAATTTATGTTCCTTGATCGCTGAGTTCGAACTGCTCAAATAAGGATTAACTCTTTAATCCTATTCCGCATGGCCATGCAATTTTCCAGTTCTCGCTCGCTCATCAAGAGGCCCATACACCATTCCTATTTAATAGGAGGACTTATCCACTCTTGTATGACCATAACTCCCACTCAATTCTTAGCCCACCTGATCACTGCCTTTATAACATTCTTTTACGGTGCGGCGTTTAACAGTGTCAAAGTTAAACTAATTATGTTGTGGTTATTAAGACATACTCATGTCTAAGGAATCCACTAAATATAGTAGTTCGATTCTACTTTTAGAATCTAATTAGGTCAAGTCTCAATGTATCAACTATACATCCATATAATCAATTAGACATCTCTATGTCTCCATAGCCCATGGAACTGCGCTATCAATTAATTATATACTAGTCTTTTAAATAAGAAAAATTTGTCAGAAACCACCTTTTATAATCACTTTTTTGTGAGAAACCACCTTTTAAAAAAAATTGGTTAATTAGCCACCTTTTTGGTTCTATTTTTTGTTGTAAGCCACCACTTGCCGGAATCCGGCGTTGACCTCGTTTTTCCGGCGTTGACCATCATTTTTTCGCCATTTTCTCGCCATTTCTTCCACCTGGGATGCCGGCGGATGCGAGGGGGGAGAGGGGCTTAGGGCTAGGAGGGTGGGGATGGTCGTGGGGCTTAGGGCTAGGGCAGGTTGCGAGGGGGACGGGGTTTGCTCGGCGGATGCGAGGAGGGAGGGGGGGTTGCCGGGGGATGCGAGGAGGGAGTGGGGTTGCCGGGAGATGCAAGGGGGGAGGAGGGAGAAGAATAAAGGGGCAAAAATGGCGAAAATCTGATGGTCAACGCCGGAAAATTGAAGTCAACGTCGGATTCCGGCAAGAGGTGGCTTCCAACAAAAAAAAGAACAAAAAAGGTGGCTAATTAACCAATTTTTTTAAAAAGGTGGTTTCTCACAAAAAAGTGATTTTAAAAGGTGGTTTCTGACAAATTTCTCTTTAAATAAATCACTTATGTCCAATTTAGTGATTTAGACTAGGGACTTTAAATAAATTGTGATTTTCAGTTCACTTTATAGGGTTCCAATATCAAAACGTTTTCGATAATCCTATTTGAAAACACAAATTATTTGGACATTTTATTTAATACTAAACCAAACAATTAAATAAGAACGGAATTTTATTGATAAATATTTCAAAGCATAATAAATGTCTTTACAATTGTAAACATGAAGTAAACAACCTAAAGTCATTCTCCCATATGCTTAAGCCCCATAGACCTAGTATGACACTCATGCTTAGGTTGAGCAAGCGGTTTAGTCAGAGGATCTGCTACGTTATCCTCAGTATGAACCTTGCTTACTTTCACATCCTCTCTACCAACGATTTCTCGAATGAGATGGAATTTCCTGAGCACATGTTTAGACCTTTGATGCGATCCGGGTTCCTTAGGCGAGCAATGGCACCATTGTTGTCACAATACAACTCAATGCCATTCTCAATGCTAGGAACTACACCAAGCTCACCAATGAACTTTTTGATCCAAACAGCTTCCTTTGCTGCATCAGCTGCTGCAATATACTCAGCCTCTGTTGTAGAATCCGCGATGGTACTCTGCTTAGAGCTCTTCCAGCTCACAACTCCTTCATTGAGACAAAATATGAAACCAGATTGAGATCGGAAATCATCTTTGTCACTCTGGAAGCTTGCATCGGTGTATCCAGTAACAACCAACTCACTATCTCCACCATAAACCAAAAATTATCCTTAGTCCTTCGCAAGTACTTAAGGATGTTTTTGTCGCAATCCAAGGCGCATCTCCCGGATTTGATCGGTATCTCGCCGCATATACTCAAAGCATATGCAACATCCTGGTCGAGTGCATATCATGGCATACATAATGGATCCTACAGAAGCATAGGGAACATTACTCATACGCTTGACCTCATCAGGACTCGAAGGACACTGAGTCTTGCCAAGTGCAATGCCATGTTGCATGGGAATGAAACCTCTTTTGGAGTTTTCCAGCTTGAACCTTGCAAGAACCTTATCAATATAATTTTCCTGACTGAGCCCAATTAGCCTTTTCGATCTATCTCTATAGATCTTTATTCCCAATATGTACTCTGCCTCTCCTAGGTCTTTCATAGAGAAACAATTTTTAAGCCATTCCTTGATCGACTCAAGCATGGTCTTATCATTTGCTATGAGAAGTATGTCATCCACATACAAGCCCGTAAAAGTAATACTACTCCCACTTAACTTCTTGTATACACAAGATTCCTCTTCATTTCTGAGAAAACCAAATTTCTTGACTGCCTCATCAAATCTGAGGTTCCAACTCCTTGATGCTTGCTTTAGTCCATAAATGGACTTCTTGAGCTTGCATACCCTCCCTGGATTTTCTAGATCTTCAAAACCTTGAGGTTGTGTCATGTACACATCCTCTTTCAAGAACCCATTCAAGAAAGCGGTTTTGACATCCATCTGCCATATTTCATAGTCATGAAAGGCAGCGAATCGCAAGGATTATCCTAATGGACTTCAAAGATGGCTACCGGTGAGAAGGTTTCATCATAGTCAATACCATGAATTTGTTTGAAACCTTTCGCCACCAACCTTGCTTTGAAAACACTAATGTTTCCATCCTTGTCTGTTTTCAACTTGAAAATCCATTTGCATCCAATGGGTTTTACCCCATCAGGCAAATCAACCAAGTCCCATACTTGATTTTCAGACATGGAATCCATTTCAGATTTCATGGCCTCAAGCCATCTTTCGGAGTCTTGACTATCCAAAGCATCTTTGTAGCTAGTAGGCTCTTCTGATTCTAAAATCGTTATTTCAGAACTTTCAGTCAAAAGAAAATCAATATATCTCTTTGACGGAACGATGGTCCTACTAGACCTACGTTGGGGAACAACAGAAGAAGTTTCTACCTCACTAGGTTGAGTGACTTCGCATGGAGTATCTCCAAGTGGGACGGTAGGAGGTACGTGAATTGAATGCACCACCTCCTGAGCATTTTCATGTCGGGCCGCCTCTGATGAGGTGTTAACCTCATCCATTTGTTACTCATCTCGAACTTCTTCGAGATATACATTTCTCCCACTTGTTTTTCTGGAAATAAACTCCTTTTCCAGAAAGACACCATTACGAGCAACAAACACTTTGTTTTCGCTTTGGTTGTAGAAGTAGTATCCCTTAGTCTCTTTTGGGTAACCGACAAAAAGACATTTATCGGATTTGGGTGAAAGCTTATCAGAAAGTAAACGTTTTACATAAGCTTCACAACCCCATATCCTTAGAAAAGACAATTTTGGACCTGTTCACATTTCATATGGTGTCTTTTCCACTACTTTGGATGGTGCTCTGTTAAGTGTGAACGCCGCTGTTTCAAGCGCAAATCCCCAGAATGAAATAGGAAGATCAGCAAGACTCATCATGGATCGAACCATATCAAGTAGAGTTCGATTCCTTCTTTCAGAAACGCCATTTAATTGTGGTGTTCCTGGTGGAGTCCATTGTGAAAGTATTCCACAATCCTTCAAATGATCACCAAATTCTTGAGATAAATATTCACCACCACGATCGGATCGTAATGCCTTAATTTTCTTCCCAACTTGGTTTTGTACTTCATTCTGGAATTCCTTAAATTTTTCAAAGGATTCCGACTTATGCCGCATGAGGTAAACAAATCCAAATCTGCTCACATCATCGGTAAAAGTAATGAAGTAACTGTACCCTCCCCTAGTCAACGTACTCATGGGTCCGCACACATTTGTATGTATGAGGGCTAAAAGGTCATTGGTCCTTTCACTTGAACCTGTGAAAGGTGACTTTGTCATTTTCCCCATTAAGCAAAACTCACAAGTATCAAATGATTCGAAATCAAATGATTTGAGAATTCCATCTTTATGAAGCTTCTCAATACGCTTTGAACTTATGTGGCCTAATCGACAATGCCATAGGTATGTCGGGTTCGAATAATTTGTTTTAGGTTTCTTGCTGTCTATGTTATAAATGTGGGTTTCTAAGTCTAGCACATATAAACCATTTGATAACTTAGCTGAGACATAGAATAAATCATTCAAATAAACAGAACAACAATTATTCTTAATTTGAAATGAAAAACCTTCCGAATCCAAAACCGGAATCGAAACAATATTCTTGGTAATAGTTGGAACATAATAACAATTATGAAGTTCTAATACTAAACCAGAAGGTAAAAGTAGACTACAATCTCCCACAGCCAAAGCAGCAACTCGTGCTCCATTGCCCACACGGAGATCTACTTCTCCCTTTCCTAAAGTTCTACTTCTTTTGAGGCCTTGCATATTACAAATAATGTGCGAACCACAAGCGGTATCAAATACCCAAGAAGCAGAAGTTGCTAAGTTAACTTCTATAACATACATATATGAACTAGAAACTCCTTTCTTTTGATCCTTCAGATACTTGGGGCAACTATTTTTCCAATGACCAACCTTGTTACAGGTGTAACAATAGTGCTCATCAGCAACTTTTGGTTTTGGTGTAGTCTTTTACTTTTCAGAAGTTTCAGACTTAGCAACTTGTTTGCTTTCGTCCTTCTTAATAGCAATCCCAATCCTATTGAGCGATTGCCCTTTACTAACCATAAGAACATCCTCATATTCTTTTCTAGGCTGGTTAGGGATGTTTCGCTCATTCTGAGTTAGCCTTTCATGCATCTCTTGCATCGTTGCTTCCTCCCCTTGCATGTGAAAGTCGTTGAACTTATCAGTTCTGAGAACGATTCTCATTTCCCTTTCACTTGCAATGAAACGTTCAGCATTCATTTTGTCCTTCGAAAGGACGGAGCGCAAATTACAAGTAGAATTGTTGGTGTTGATATTGTTGTTACCAGACATAATTACTACAACAAATAATAAAGCAAGATTCAATCAATGTTTATCAAGAAAGCAAGAATTAAACAAATTTTAGTTACTACTTCCCTTTATTCAAAATGAAAGTCCCCCATTGAATAACGAAATAACCAAGATCCCCTCCCACTACAATCAAACGGACTTTGGCCCTGCCTTTAATTTATAGTAGTTGAGGTAAGTAAACACTTTACTAATTATAACTAATTATAATTCTTGGTAGACGGGTTGACAACTCCTTGTTTACTCCTATCTCTTAGCTTCAAAACCCAAAACTTTGTCTTTTGATGATTTTGTTGAGTTAAACCAAACATTAACATGTGAGTTTCAAAAACCTACTCTACTATCCCCGAATAAAATGAGCAACACCCTGCTTTGGCAGAACCTATTACTCATTATCTAAGGCGTTATAGGTGTTGTTTGGAAAAGCAATTAAACTCAATATTACATGTTGGGGACCTAAGTTTACTATGTTGGTTAATTAAAAGGGAGCACATAACATAAATAACCACACATAGAAACTTAAACAAGCCTTTAAACATGTAAACGCATAAATAAATGTAAGTATAATTAAAAATGATCCTAGTATGGCCCCTAAACCTAGGAAAACTAATCTTCATGAATTCCTCCTTGAATCTTTATGGATCTCCATCCTTGATTCTCCATGGAACTTCATTCTTGATTACATATCATTTATAATTTAAATAACTGAAATTTAAATTACAAAAATACAAACGATACGCAGATCGTATTTGATTTACATAAAATTTAACGATGCGCAGATCGTATTTTTTATCCTAGTTTTGGGCCATACTAGTCACCACATGCAAAATATAATATCGTACATATTACATTAAACATCCACGCATTTATAATATCAAATAAAATAAACACAATCTATTTACTTATTAACAATTAATAAGCAAATACAACTTTCCATAATAATTATAAAACTTAACAAATTTAAGCTAGATTTTGATTTAGGAAACTTTATTATTTTAATTCAATTACTCATTTAAACATGGCAATAATCATTATTATTCACAAATTTGCAAAATAGGAAACTTTTGGATTTATGCTCAATTTTAGAAAATCAGAGTTTCCTAAAAACAATTTTTTTTTTATTAATCAAGGTTGACTTTGACTGGTTGACCGTTGACCAGCAGCACAAGGCTGCCAGTCAACAGCCAACCAAAAACCGACCACGCTGCACCCATTACAAAACCGCAGCCAACCAAGATCCAACATCCATGAAAGCCACCCAACACACTCAGCCCAGAACTCTGGCCATCACCTGGGTCGCGTCACCCACCGTCGGCCAACCGGACCTCCGAAGTGCTTCGCAAGCTCGCCGGCGACGCTCGCCAGCATCACAAACCCCAGCTCGGATTAGCAGCAGCGCGAGAGGGGTGAGGGGCTGTGCACGTCGCACGTGCGCCGCCGACCCTTCCCCCGCCATAATCCGGTTCCTCCCCGGCCAACCACCGTGGCACCACCCTCCCCGGTGGTCCACCCAGCCATGGTTGCCCTCCTCTTTAATTTTTTGTAACAATTACAATTTAAATTAAAGTTATCTTTATTTAACAATTAATTAAAGATTTAGGAGATAATTAGGTTATAAAATTCGAAAAATTATGGCAGAAATTTTGAATCCATCAACAAATTTTAAACAAATTTTAAAGGTTGTTGAGATTAGATTTGAATGAATAATCTCCATTAAACATTAAATCCAACAAGAATTCAAGATAAGGCAAAAATCAAATTATATCCAAAATTCAGAAAATTAACAATTAAATTCCGAAAATTTCGAAAATAATTTTTAGGGTGATCTACTGAATTATCTTAACAAATAAAATCAAATATTTTAATTGTTATCCTTAAATTCTATGAATAATCAAATTAAACATAAAATTTAACCAAAATTCATAAATAATATGATAAAATTCGAAAATTAGTGGGAAAAATAATCAAATTATTTTCAGCCATCATATTATTCTAGATCTATGTGGGTGATGAACATTAGATTTATTTAACAAATTAAAATCAAATCTTTAATTGTTAACAAATTATTTCAATGATTAATCGAATTAAACATAAATAATTATAAATCTAATAAAAATATTTATAAAAATCCGAAAATTTTAGAGTGAATTAAACAATTTATTTCGTCCCTCATATCAAAAATTCGGACCTTAATAAAAATATTTGAGCATAAATCACAATTAAATCAATTATTTACAATTTCCAATCAATTAATATCAAATATCAATTATGTAAATTTAAGCCATAAATAAATCCTGCCTTAATTGAATAAAAATAATAACTTTGCATACAATTATATGATCATATGAATATTATGCAAGAAGCAAAACTGATACCACTGTAGGAACATATAGATGCATATAGCGGAATTTCAGGAAACAAATTTCCTAACATCTATCACAAGATCGCATGCATAACATAAATATGAATCATATTATAAGGAAAAAAAATGTACAACCTTTGTAGCGTGATTTCCACCGGATTGCAAGTGCTAGAGATCAAAGAACAGTAATTGATGTCCCTCTACTTAGTCCACGAGCACCAATTGAATTCCCACGTTTGCTAGAACGGAAGAGGATGAACAGATTTCACTCTCTTGCTTTTTAGGGAGGGTGGCCGGATTTTCCAAAGGGAAATAATAGGGTTTTTCTCTCTCTTTTCAGTTTGAAATTTACTATCAAATTGAACGTTCTTTTCTTCTCTCCTATTATAACCTTTTATAATAGTAGGAGAATAAAATAAGAGAGAGACCTAACCTAACCCTAATTTCTCATATTGGCCGGTTTCCTTACTTCAATTAGTTACTACAATGTGTGACCTCATAGGATTAGGTTAACTTAGTTGTAGGTTCAATCAATATTGTACTACTAACCAACATTTATTCTCTAGCAAGTAAATGTGATTACTAAATTAACGTAATTAATTATCTCTATAATAATTCCTTTTATATTTAGTAATTCTTAGGGACATGCCTAGGACATATTCCTTCATATACTCCTTTGGTCGATTTTTAATATTCCTAGTTGAAATCTTGTCGACACATAAAAAGCAAACTAGGAACAACAAAAGAGAATGGGAGTATTGGTTATATTATACTTATACTATCTTTTTAATTAATATTGTTGTATACAGATGTGGCCGGACCTCATTCAAAAATCGAAGGATGGAGGATTAGATATAATTGAGACTTATATTTTCTGGGATTTGCATGAGCCAGTTCAAGGACAGGTTTTTATTTTACTTTTTTTTTTTAATTTAGTGTTGTACTTTGATTCAATAATATAGTAATGAAGAATTTTTATTGGGTTTATGGTATTTTATAATCTAAGTAACTTCAAATAATGAAGTTGTGAATTAGGTAGTAAAGTAATGACTTTGACACAAAGAGGAGTATTTAATATTTAACCCCATTTTTGGTAATGAATGCAGTATGATTTTTCTGGTAGAAAAGATTTAGTGAAGTTTGTCAAATTGGTTGGGGAAGCTGGGCTTTATGTTCATCTTCGGATTGGTCCTTATGTTTGCGCTGAATGGAATTATGGGTAATTACAATTTTACAATTACAATCTCTCTTTTAAAATTTGCTGATTATAGTGCTAAGTTTAATAATGTAACATTTTTGTCATGATGTAGTTTTCTGGAAGTTTTGATGATTATATGTTACTAATGCAGTGGGTTTCCTGTATGGCTGCATTTTATTCCGGGAATTAAATTTCGGACCGACAATGAGCCGTTCAAGGTCCTCCTCTTTTCCCTTGTTATTTCGCGTTTATAAGATTTTTCGGTTTTGATACATGCAGTCTTAAGGGCTAACAATAATAATGACGACATTTACTATTATGATAGGATTTATGACAAAATCATGTGTTTACTGCTGTTAGATATTTGCACACAATTTTTTTTATTTTATTTTCTTTGGAAAAAGTGAAATAGGAATTAGAATAAGTTGTTGCTGAAATAATTTGTGCATTATGATAAAGGAAGAAATGCAGCGATTCACGGCCTACATTGTGGATTTGATGAAGGAAAACAACCTATATGGCTCACAAGGAGGACCCATAATCTTGTCCCAGGTTAGTTCTATGATATAAAACTTCATTATGATTAGGTTGAAAAATCTTTGGTAGTTGAGCATGTATCTAATTCCTAACCATATTCAATTTATAATACTTATTTGTCTTTCTTGGACTATTTAAAATTCTGATGACATCGGTCAATTATGAGCATTTGTTGAAGTTGATATATAGTTGGTAATAGTAAATTGTTTTGCTAATAACAGATTGAAAATGAGTATGGTAATATTGATTCAGCATATGGGTTAGCTGCAAAATCTTACATTAAGTGGGCAGCAAACATGGTGTGTCTTTGGATACTGGAGTGCCATGGGTTATGTGTCAGCAAGCAGATGCTCCTGATCCCATTGTAAGCCGGAATCTCTGACGTTTGCTATGAAAGTTGGAATCTCTTATTCGTCATAGGAGAAAGCAGTTCTCTGATCTTATTTATTGTTTCTGTAATCGTTGTTACATACAGATTAATACATGTAATGGATTTTACTGTGACCAATTTACGCCAAATTCCAATCAAAAGCCAAAGCTATGGACTGAGAATTATAGTGGATGGTGAGTTTCACGAGCCGGTCTCATTTTTTGAACCAAATGTATCATTTTTGTTTATATTTCTCTGCAAGTAACTTGAATAATATCTAATTACATGCTTAAACAATAAATAAAACATCTATTATTCACCCTCTCTTTTTTAATTCCTCATTCAATACACTCTTTCCAGCTTTTAATTGCCAAGTCTTTCTTGGGTGTTAGGTTTTCTGCCTTTGGCAGTTCTATACCATATCGACCTGTTGAAGATCTAGCTTTTGCAGTGGCGCTATTTTACCAAAGAGGGGGTACAATGCAGAACTATTACATGGTAGTACTAGTACTCTAATTCTGATTATTTTTTAATGATTATAATTGAACTCCGCTGTTCTATGAGAAAATATACTGAAATCTGAACTGATATGCCTCCTTTGTACCAAACAGTACCATGGAGGAACCAACTTTGACCACACTTCTGGTGGACCATTCATCACTACAACTTATGATTATGATGCTCCAATTGATGAGTATGGTATGCTCAGAATGTCTTTGATAATAGAGTTTATTATTCGAGTCAATCCATGTTAATGTAGAAGAACTGCTACTGCCCCTGCAAAACTATAACTTCCTAAAAACCAATTCAAGTTGAGCAATATATATATATATACATGATTATGGAGCATCATTAATTCATCTGAAAGTTTCTTGTGACGTCTTTATATTTCTTTTTCTTAAATAAAATATAGGTATTGTCAGGCAGCCAAAATGGGGCCACCTCAAAGATGTACACAAGGCAATAAAGCTTTGTGAGGCAGCATTGGTGGCAACTGATCCCACATACTCTTCTCTAGGACCAAATTTGGAGGTATGATTCATAATTTCTGATTTTATAGCAATCTGTGGTATCTTTTTTATGTTTGTACAATGATAGACTTCTTACGCTTTAGCTATCTCCTATATGTTACTAGAAGCTTGATGATTTACTGTAATCATGGAGAGAAAGCTAAAGAAGACTGTCAAATCTACCTGGAATTATCTGGTTTGTTAGAGCTCAGTTTCAAACAGGAGCAGTATGAAAACTTGTTCCATGGCATACTTCAGAAAGATCTACTTTTAGAATAAAACAATACCAGAAGTAAAGTATCACCAAATCATTATACTAGCTAGCATTCTTTTGCAGGCAAAACCCTTTCTATTTATATCTTTTGAGTTAGTTAACCATAATTTAGGTCTAAAGTTATGGCATTTATTATATATATAACCAGGAGTTTTTGCTCGTTGTAAGAGATTTTATGAGCATTGTCGTACCATTGAAATGTGGTCATGTTGTTAGTTTTAAGATTACTGTTTTTGCAGTTCTAAGCTTCCTAGTTGAACACATTCTCATGTCTTTGGAGTTCTGAAGACACCTCATAGTTACAGTTCCTAAAAGATTCCATCTTTCAGGCTGCAATGTACAAAACAGAATCAGGATTATGTGCTGGATTCCTGGCCAATGTGGGTACGCAATCCGATGCAACTGTGAAATTCAATGGCAACTCATATCAGTTACCTGCATGGTCTGTGAGCATCTTGCCTGATTGCAAAAATGTGGTGCTAAATACTGCAATGGTGTGTTATTTCTCATAAATATCTTTTTACTAGTTCCTCCCCCCAAAAAATAATCTTTTTACTAGTTCTAATCATTTGAGAATGAAAAGGCAAAACTTTTATTTAGAGGATCCCTTCAAAAAGTAGAAATGAGGATTCTCACCACTTTGCATGTAGTAATGAAACTGCTTTTCTATTCCACTCAGAGCATGAGTGTACGATGTGTAGGATTAACTATTTTAAGCATGGAATCTAATCTGGGCTTGTGATTGATAACAATAGCATTAAAGAAGGAAATAGAGGGTTAATAATAATACTGATGACTTGCAGAAAGAAATAATGATATCGAAAAAAACTTAAGCAACTCAAGGGAAAAAAGTAATTCATAAAAAAAAATCAACCAAGAGAAAAAGGAAATAAAATTACAAAGGTTCTACTAGACTAGATTTTTTTTTAAGTCCTTAAGTTAAATTTCTCATTCTAGGTTTAGATTAGTCCTCTCATCAAATTAGGAGATTGAACTATCTAATGATGTACTTAACAGAGAGACAAATTAAAATTAATTGAAAGGCATGACTCTTATATTTTTATTGGATGAGTGTAATTAAAAGGGAAAAACAAATAGACATGTTTATTAAAAGTTCAATCAGTAGGAAATTGTAACTAAAGTTGTCTGTGTTCTTGAAATTTACAAAAAGTGAACTTGAGAAGATTTTAAACATGGCATGTGCCATTTGGAGTAGCTGTTTCGAAATACTAGGTACAGATTCGGTGTTCCAAGAAAGCATCTCTCCTGATTGGTTGTTAGCAATAATTTATCTTTTGGCTTCAAAATTTTGTCAAATTTTCCAAGCTACTATATGTTTAGTTCTTAGTTTCCTACTCCGTTTTCAAGTAGAAACATAACAGTTGATGGAAACTATATTTTTTACAGATTAATTTTATGGCAATGCTTCCAAAATTCATCCCTCAGTCTCTGAAATATAACCTTGATTCTTCTGGAGACATTGCATCAACGTGGAGTTGGTTTAGGGAACCAGTAGGCATATCAAAGACGAAAACGCTTGTAAAACCAGGCCTACTGGAGCAAATAAATACTACAGCTGACAAAAGTGATTACTTGTGGTATTCATCAAGGTACTGTATTCAAGTTGTTTGGTCTTACACCACCTATTTAATCATCATCAGTCGGCATATCATCCTTGTCACCGTTGCTGAGTTTCTTTGGATGCCTTTGAAATATTTAACTTTTTGATGTATTGCAGCATCATTATCAAAGATGGTGAATCTCAGACTGTTCTTCATGTGGAATCACTCGGTCATGGCCTTCATGCTTTCATCAACGGGAAGCTTATAGGTAGAGATTATAGCTTTTTATAACCACCATTCAAGATGATGTGAAAGGAGCTTGTTTATTTTATTGAGAGGCCATATGATATCGTGTAATTGGAAAGCACATCTAGATGTCTACATTTTCTTTAGCCGTCCTTCAGATTTCTGCATCTTCTTCTTATAACATTGCGTTGTTTTCTGGTGCTGAGGCAGCTACCAGATTTGCTCCAACAGGAAACCATAAGATTTCAGTGGACATTCCTGCGACACTTAACACAGGAAAGAACACAGTTGACCTCTTAAGCTTGACAGTGGGACTTGCGGTCAGTAACTAATAGTCTAATACTATGAAAAACATCTGCATACAGCCGAATCTATTTATAGTATATGTCAAAAATTTACTAGGTATTACATGTATTTTTGTAGAATTATGGAGCATTTTTTGAATTGGCGGGTGCTGGTGTTACTGGTCCTGTATCGCTGAGAAGCTCTAACGGTGGCCTTACTCTTGATCTCTCTTCACAGCCATGGACATATCAAGTCCTCTTTTTTTTAAAAAAAAAATCTTCGAGTTATTTTTGTTTCTTATCGTTGTGTAGGTTTGCTGTATTAACTTTTGACGGGTGCTTGGGTATGAAATCGTCCATTTAGTTGTGAAGCACTGAGCTTATAAGTGAGACCTGTTTTGGACAAAGGGAAAGAAAAAAACATAGCTGCAAAGACAAAGGATGGGACACCTGTTGTAGACATCTCCCCTATAGTTTTGTCTATGGATTGTTAATGTCTAAGTAGTTTGAATCAATTTTTTCCCCTTAATGTAAAACTGCAGATTGGACTGAAAGGCGAGGACTTAGATCTATCCAGCGGAAGTTCCTCCCTTTGGGACTCATCTTTTTTCCCTAAGAACCAGCCTCTAACATGGTACAAGGTAAGCTCAAATTCTCGCAGTTTGAATGTTCATCTTTGAGAGCAATAACTTAGTGCTAACACCCTTCAAAACATTTCTCTCATTCTTTGTTCTAGGCATGCATGCATTTCTTAACCTGACTGCTTGTTGATAAAAGTGCTAATATATACATTTAAGTTGATGAATGTTTTTGAAGCTAAAGAAGAAGCAGATAGTTGTGAATTATGCTTGTGCCTCTTAATTATGTAAATTTTAGTAGTTATGGGATGCTGATCCTGTAAAGATTTGCTTCTCAGACGCTGTTTGATGCTCCTGATGGGTATGACCCACTTGCTCTAGATTTTACGGGGATGGGGAAAGGCGAGGCTTGGGTGAATGGGCAGAGCATCGGACGGTATTGGCCAGCTTTGAGCTCGCCAGACAGTGGTTGTACTGACTATTGTAATTACAAAGGGCCTTATAAGTCAAACAAATGTCTCAAGAAATGTGGAAAACCATCTCAAGAATTGTAAGCATCAGGAGATCTTTTTTTCCCTTTCTAACCAAAGTTCTTCATTCAAACCTGAAGTTATGAACCCGAAAATTAATAACTGAGTTACAGGTACCGTGTGCCTCGTTCATGGGTGAAACCGACTGGTAATGTGCTCGTTGTGTTTGAAGAGATTGGAGGAGATCCAACAAAGATATCTTTCGCCACTAAACAAGTTGGCAGTCTATGCTCACATGTATCAGAGTCTCACCCACCACCTGTTGATAAGTGGAATACAGATCAAACAGGAAAGAAATCAGTGCCTATGCTTTCACTGGAGTGCCCTTCATCAGATCAAGTCATTTCTTTAATCAAGTTTGTAAGCTTCGGTACTCCACAAGGATCTTGTGGGAGTTATGCACATGGTACATGCAGGAGTTTCCGAGCACAGAAAATTGTGCAGAAGGTGGGATATTCATACTCTTTATCATTTGTCAGTTTAACTTTTCATTTCCTTGTATAATTTTTTTCATTTTTTGAAGTTTGTATGTGATTTATAAAATCTTTCAATTGACTTCTCTGACCATCCTCAAAATATTCATACAGGCTTGTGTTGGAGCTCGCAGTTGCAAAATTGGAGTATCAGTGGCCACATTTGGGGATCCGTGTATAGGAGTGAAGAAAAGTTTAGCTGTAGAAGCTATCTGTGGATAGTTTACGAGTATGATTTGTGAACCTCCCCAATATATGAAAATCAAAGCATAAGCATTATCTCTAGTGCATTATTGAACAAAAACCTCCATTGTACATTCCTTCTCAGAAGTTCCATATGGGAAACTAAAGCAAGTAGTAAACCCGTGTATGTTTTGAAGATGTGTTGGTGAAATGCTTTCATGTCTTCATCTGGTAAATGCGTATTAGTAGTAATTTAATATTATTCCAAACGTAACGGAAATACCGTTGTCACAGCTCTCTCTTTCTCTCTCCTCTTTCTCTCTCTTGTTGCTGTCGTCCCTCGACGAAGAAAAAGCAATTGAGAGAGTTAGAGAAAGAAGAGCTGACACTCTCTGTATGAATTGTGGCTTTCACCACTCACACAACACAAGGTTTATATTAAAGGAGACTACTTTTTTTTTTAGATTGTTTTGGACATACCCATGTTGTCAAAATTCTGAATTTAATGATGCCCATATCATAATCATCGAGTTTGATGTGTAATCTACATTTTCCTTTGAAGAAAACCCAAATGGGTACTTGAATTTGTCATTCAATTTTTGAGATTTTGTGTGTGAATTTTAAAAATTTTGTTTGGGTTGTGATTTTCTGATCTTCTTTTTGTTTATTTTTGATGTGGGTATTTTCAGGGTTTTGAAAAGACTTGATTTTTCAAGGGTTTTCGATTGGATTGAATTGAAGTTTTGTCTCTCAAAATTCTGACAATGGGGATTTCCTCAGATAATGTTAAGGGGCTTGTGTTGGCTTTGTCTTCGAGCATTTTTATTGGGTCCAGCTTCATTATTAAGAAAAAAGGTCTTATGAAAGCTGGGACTACTGGTACTAGAGCAGGTTTTTATCTCCCCTCCTTCCTCATTCTTTGGATGTATTAGTTGTTTTGTGTAGTATATGATTTTGGTTAATCAGGAGAAATATGGCTTATTTATCAACTTTATTCTATTGTTTCTCTGAATTATATCTGTTGGCTGATGGATGGTTTTTCCTTTTAATTTTCTTTACCAGGATCAGGAGGTCACTCATACCTGTATGAACCTTGGTGGTGGACTGGAATGATTGCAAGTAAGTTCTGATTCGTGCGTCCTTACTGGATTTATTGGTTTTAGGGTATATGGTAAAATTGTCACATTTATTGAATCAATTATGGTTTATGATTGGATGATCAAACATATCCTTAATTATGAATGGTTGGGATATTGCAACAACAAATGTCCGGACCGAGGGAGTATGCTTTATGATGGTGATTTGAATAGTGGACTAATGCCTTCATGTGTATTTTGTAGTGATTGTTGGGGAGATAGCTAATTTTGCAGCATATGCTTTTGCACCTGCAATTCTTGTCACTCCTCTGGGAGCCCTTAGTATCATTTTCAGGTATGGTCAATGCAGCTCTTTCACCTGAATTTAATGTATGTTTTCTTTTTTTCCTTTTAATCTCCTAAATACCTTTTTGTAATGCAGTTCAGTTCTAGCTCATATATCCTGAAGGAAAAGTTGCACATATTTGGTATGCTTGGTTGTGTTCTCTGTGTGGTTGGGTCTACCACTATTGTTTTACATGCCCCTCATGAGAAGGATATTGAATCTGTTAAGCAAGTATGGCATCTAGCCACAGAGCCAGGTAATTGCTTATGGAACCTTATCAGTTTGGCTTTGTTTTCCCGTCATGTGTTCGTTGCTAATTGTTTGTGGGTTACTGTCATAATATTGAAATTCACATGGTGTTAGCCAATAGCAATGAGCCGTTTATGCTCGAGAACAAATGCGTTCAAGAGCCTAGCATGCTTAGCTTTGATGTCTTTAACTATCTGCATGAAGGAGTAGCTGACAACAATTTTTCTTCTCTTTTGAACAGGTTTCCTTGTGTATGCTGGTATAGTTATAGTGGTGGTTCTGGTCCTCATTTTCTACTATGTTCCACGTAATGGGCGTACACATATGATAGTGTACATTGGGATCTGCTCCCTCATGGGGTCTCTTACGGTCTGTTTATCAAAGTCTAGGATTAAGACATTGACAGTTTTAGTTTTTAAGTTTAGCTCCTCATTGCTCTGACATGATGTTGTTTCTTCATATGTAGGTTATGTGTGTCAAAGCTGTGAGTATTGCCTTGAAGTTGACTTTTGGAGGAAATAACCAGTTTATATACTTTCAAGCATGGTTCTTCACCATAGTCGTAGTGGTCTGCTGTCTCTTGCAAATTAATTACTTGAACAAGGTACTTCATGAATTATAGTCTCTGCCCACTGTAGGATGCTAGATTTTTGTTCTTTAGTGTCTCTGTGGTATCAACTCGTCTATCGAGCAATATTTGAGTTGTGATTAATGTTGAGCATTCCAGCTATAGTGATGATCATTGTAACAATGCTTTTAGCTGGCTTACATGTGATAGTATAGCATATTTCTCTTAATGCTACTTCGTAACTCGTCTCATAGCTCATTTCTCGACTTGTGGTATGATGTTGCTTTCTTTGCAAAGGTACTACCATGATATTCGATTGTTGGAGCCTTCCATGGGCGGTTCTTGGCCAATGCTGGCTGGGCGACCGCATAGGGCCCCGGTATTATAGGGGCCCCGAAAGTTTAGACTTAATCCTGTAATGCAAATATATCAGCATCAAATTGGTGTGGAGGAGTTGGTAAGATAATGGGCCTTTTAAACCTTAGATACAAGGTTCGAATCCTAGAGAATACACAAAATCCCCTTTTTATTTTATTTTTGACAGCTAAGTCATCCATAATTACATTTACACTCTCTCTTTCCTCTTTCAAATGCAGTAGAGCATTTTACGAGACATTTCATTAATTGCCTTGTCTCCTACAATACTCCATGAATTAAATTCCTCAATTCTCCATATTCATCTACATTCTTTCGGTCTTCCTTCTTCGATTCTTGCCGTTCTTCATTTCCAAAACCCAAATTATTTACTGTTTTCCCCAAATTCCATTATTATCATCTACTCATTTCCAAAATAAAATTTACAGTCTTTTAGGGGGAAAAAATGATAGTTGAAGAATGGGAAATTGGGTAACTATAACAAGATAGCAGTAACGCAAATATATTTCTTCAAAGGTAATTTTACATCTTTATATTTTTCAATTTTATATTACATGAAATAATTTAGTTTCTGAAGTGTTGCTGTGTGCAAGGATTGTTCCTTGTTGCTATATCTTTCTTTGTTTTCTAATGATGTCAATGGTGGGCATTTTGTGTGGGTTGCATATTACCCATGAAACTGTTGAAGGAAAATGCAGTGCTTAAAAACTTTGTGAATTTTTTTCCATATAAGTCAAGGGCCCTAATTATAAGAATTTGAGTAGGGCCCCGATAATGGTAGCCCCGCCCCTGGAGCCTTCTTATCATTTTCTATATCTTAACTTTAGAAAGTCACTAGGTTCAAATAATTTTGCAAATCAGCTAGAGATACGTGTACTTCTACAAGCTGGACATTAGTTTAATTGAGGCAATATTTTTTCCTTAGCCAATGTAGAATCTACAAGGATGGTATTGATATATACAGCTATGTCACTCGAACTCTTCGTTTCACCTCAAGTACTCATAATGGATACTTCACACTCTGAGATGGGTTTTTTGCATTTGGTTACTCGTTTTGGGACCAAAGATTTCATAAAGTGGTTAGTGTGACATTAGCGGAGATCAACAAGAGGCAATACATCTCCGTATGGACTTCTTGTTATTATGAATGACGACACTGATAATAAGAAGAGCAATATTATGTTTAAGTCATCCTCGATAGTCAATGACGAAGATATCGACCAGAGAAGGTTTGGAACTAGATTATGATACAGCTTTCCTAGAGTTACTACAAACATCTTGGTTATAAGTTGTGGTGACCATGGATCTATGTTGCTGATCCTAAGTTGGGACTCTTATGCATCTTTTATTTACTGTATCCTTGTCAAAATGAGGAGATACTTGGGATGCCCTTAGTAATATCCCCGAATTGTATTTTTCTGCTGAAGCTAAGCTAACTGTATTCAATTGGATTTGTACTGGTGTACTCCATGAAAGTCACTCACTAAAGGCACTATACGAACCCACTCACAACAAAACGAAAATTTGTCTTACAAGCATATGAGGGCGAGTGAAGCTCTTTATTGTCCTGTAAGCATCTGCTTTCTTGACATCCCTAAACTATAATATCTTCTAATTTTGTTTGTAACTGTATTATAACTACCTAAACTGTAATTTGCCTACTTCTAGACAAGCCACCACCGCATAGGTTTCCCATCCACCTTATTAGTGTTACCTATCATCCTTTTGTGCTTGAATTGGTTGTGTTGGCAGACACATCACCGTTACAAACTTAAAGCCATAATACTAGTATATATATGTTTACATATTACAATTTCTCATCTTATGCAAAACTCCAACTTTTACGACTTCAACTAATCCAATAGCCTACCTATCATTCTATCAAATGTAAATATTAATGTGTCTTCATGGTCTCACTATCTGATTTGAAACCCATATGAGAAGGATGTTCCTATTACAAAAAGAAATGAGCAAATTTTTATTTTTAACTTCTCCCTTTTCTACTTGCTGAGATTTTAGATGGTGGAGAAAATAATGTTACAGGTATCCTTTGATCTTGCTTGCGCAGCATATGTGATCTCAGCATTCACAAGTGTGTGTCAGTTTTTCATTTGTTCTCCACTGCTTACAGGGCTAAGAGCATGTACAATGGGATGGTTTTAGGTTGGTCTAGCAAATAGTAAAACTAGCTTTAGTTAGTTTTATTATTGGGGCACTTGGCCCTTTGGGTTGGTTGGTCAGGAAATCCAGACCATGTATGCCTTGGATGGAGCACCCAAGACTAGTGATAATGTGCCGTGTGGCAAAAAAGCTGGCCAGAATTTGTTTTAGTTCCTTTGTGAAACGCAGTGCTTGGAAGAAAAAGGAGAAAGAGAGAAGGAAGACTTGGCTTGAAACGCACAGCTCAACAACACGCTGGGCCCAAGGCTCCCGGCCTGGCGTCGGGGCCCCGACGCGCGTCAGAGGCCCACTGACCAGCAAGTGGGAGGGCGCCACGCGTCTGTTTTCCTGCGCTGCTTCCAAGCTGCAACTGGATGTTTCAAGTACTTACTTTCATCGGCTAATTTATAACGTTACAAATTTTGTAACGTTTAAAAAAAACAGTTTATAATTTTTTAAAAAAAATTACAATAACGGCTATAAAATATTTTTATCTATAAATTGAGCCCAAATTTCATATATTTTACCACACTTCTTACCAACCTATTTTTTTTAATTACTCTCTCCTACCTAATATTACTTATACTAAGCCAATATTATGGATTCAAATAATCCTAATTACTCCCAAAATAATCCAAACCACCCACAAAATTCCCAAAATAATTTCCAAATCGATCCAAGTGTGCTACAAAATCCGGAATTCCAAAGAATGTTTATGTTTTTCCAAAGCCAATCGAATTACCAAAATTGTCAACAAGCTACAGAACAATCTTCACAAAGTTCTAATCACCTATCCCAGCAACAAGCCCAACCATCTTTTCCTATATCCCAATATATTTCACAACAACATGAACAACCTCATGAAAACAATGATGTAGTTGAAATCCAATCACAAGAAATTAAAAACACTCCTTCTTCAAAAAAAGCCACAGCACCAAAGTTTCAATGGAGTGCAGAGGAAGATCATGCACTCATTTCGGCGTATCTGGATTGCGGAGGAGATGTGTTGAAGGGAACCGACCAAAATGGTGATGGTTTTTGGGGTTCAGTATTTGAGAGTGTGGAAGAGTCACGACGACTCAATCCAACTTTACGCCCAAGGACATTCAAAGCTCTTACTAGTCGTTGGAAAAAAATCAACGGAGATGTGAATGCATGGGTCGGGATATATACCGAGGCGAAAAGGAAGAAGGGGTCCGGCTGCAATGAAGAAGACGTCCTAACTGAAGCCCGTGAGATGTGGATAAAAGTCCATGGGGCCCGATTTACATTGGAGCATGCATGGAATGTTATGAAACACTACGACAAATGGGCAGATGGCACCCAAATGAGCGGCGGAAGCTCAAAACGGTCTGGTACAGACGAAGGTGCGAGTTCAAAACGTCATGACGGCATCAAGAAAGTTAAGAGTTGGAGAAAAGCCCCAATATCCAGTTCTCCATCTCCATCCTCTTCAGAATTTACGAGGAGGATTAGTTTGGGAGAAGACTTGCTTGAGTATCAAAAGGAGAGTGATGCCTTGAGAAAATCAACGAAAGAGGAAGATAGGAAGTTCAATTTTGGAATACATTAATGGCTAAGTCTTCCCTTGATCCGGATGAGAGAGAGATGTATGAAAAACTTAAGCTACAATTTAAGGATAAATATGTTTAGTTAGTGTTCATGTTTTTAATTGGTTTTAGTTTGCAATTTAGTTGTATCATACTTTTGATTATGAATGTATCATTATCATTATCGTTATAATTATTGTTATCATAACATTATCGTTTTCATTATTATTCTTATTATTGTTGTTGTTGTTGTTGTTGTTGTTGTTGTTTAATCACCTGATATTGAATAATGTCACAAATAGTACTGCATTGAATTGTCAACTCACCTGACTTTGAATAGTATGACACATAGTGCCGCATTGAATTGTCTACTCCTACATTGTAGTGAATTGTCTACTCCTACATTGCATTGAATTGTCTGCTCCTACATTGCATTGAATTGTCTGCTCCTACATTGCATTGATATGTCTAATCTGTAAATGAATTATTGTTATGTACATATGATGGATTTTTCCTATATAATAGAACACAACTTCAACAATAAAATCACAACTCCATTCACTTTTCTTCTCAATCTTTTATTTTATAGAAAAACACCACTTCAATCAACATATCTCCAAAATGAACTATGATTCAAGTTCTTCTAGTTCAGGTTCTGAATTTTTTAATTACATGGTTCAAGATTACATAGAATGGAGTCGATCCCGCCGATGCTCGAGCAACAAAACGAAGAAGAAATTGTACCCCGCACCAGAAAATATATGCATAGGGAACGTGAGGAAGCTCATGAAAGATTGTTTCATGACTATTTCGGCAACGAACCTCTGTACCCCGAGAATACTTTTCGCCGAAGGTTTCGTATGCACAAGCATGTTTTCTTTCGTATTGTCGAAGGTGTAACAGCTGAAGATGATGAGTTCTTTACGCAAAAACTGGATGCTACTGGAAGGATGGGTGCATATGCACTCCAAAAATGCACAGCGGCTATCAGGATGTTGGCATATGGTTCATCCTCTGATGCTGTTGACGAGTACCTGAAAATTGCTTCAAGTACCGCTAGAGAATGCCTTCTTCATTTTGTCGAAGGGTTGTTGCTAGATTTGGACATGAATACTTGAGGAAGGCAAATGCAAATGACATTGAGCGTCTCCTACATGAAGGCGAGCGCCGTGGCTTCCCAGGCATGATGGGAAGCATCGATTGCATGCACTAGAACTGGAAGAATTGTCCTCGGGGCTGGAAAGGAATGTATCAAGGAAGAAGCAAAACAACAACAATAATCTTAGAAGCGGTTGCTTCAAGTGACTTATGGATATGGCATGCTTTTTTTGGCACCCCGGGTTCATGCAATGATATAAACGTATTGCAGAGGTCTCCCGTCTTTGATGATGTTCTACAAGGAAGAGCTCCGAGAGGTCAACTTCTCGGTGAACGGGACAACTTATAACATGGGTTACTATCTTGCGATGGCATATACCCGAGGTGGTCAACATTCATCCCCGCAATAAAGCTCCCCCAAACCCCCAAACAAAGATTATTCACACAACATCAAGAAGCTGTTAGAAAAGATGTAGAGCGTGCATTCGAGGTGTTGCAGCTAGATTTGCAATCATTCGCAAACCCGCTCTCGCGTGGGATAAGGACATATTGTGGAAAATAATCATGGCATGTATCATCATGCACAATATGATTGTTGAAGATGAGCGTGATACTTATCAAAATTACCGAGATCCGAACGAATATGATCAAGTTCAAACTCAAAATAACGAGGGGTCATCTAACCAAGCCGGAGGAGACTCATTCGTTGTGCACAACGGAAGACTCGAGGCGAGAAATTTAGGTGCATACATGGAGAGAAGATCCGAGATGCGAGACGGAGAAACTCACATCTCACTAAAAAATAACTTGGTTGAACACATATGGCGTAAGTTTGGGCCTAATCGTCAAGTTGATTAAGTGACTTTTATTGAATTGCTTATGGTTTAAGTAATTTCAAATTTCATGTATTTGTGTGTTTTAAATTATCTATCTTTATGTATCAAATTATCATATATTTGTGTGTTTTAAATTATCTATCTTTATGTATCAAATTATCATGTATTTGTGTGTTTTTAATTATCTATCTTTATATATCAAATTTCATGTATCTGTGTTTTTTAAATTATTTATCTTATGCAATGTGTTCGTTGTTTTTAATTTATAATGTCAAGTTAACGTAATTTAATTTAACGTAAGCTAATTAATACATAGGTACTATAATTTCAAGTTAACGCTAATTTAATTTAACGTAAGCTAATTTAATTTAACGTAATTTAATTTAACGTAATTTAATTAGCTTTTATTAATTTAGATTATCTATTTCATATAAAAATAAACATTGAGTAGGAGAGAGAGTGTATGGTGGGGTATGGTAAATTAATTTAGATTATCTATTTCATATAAAAATAAACATTGAGTAGGAGAGAGAGTGTATGGTGGGGTATGGTAAAAGTAGGAGAGAGAAATAGAAAAACCAAGTAAGACCAACCAAACCATTGTGAGAAAAAAAAGATGAGTTGGTGGGAGTTTTAGTGGGATGTGAGGTGTAAGAAGGAGGAAAGGAGAGAGAAAGAAAAAAACTCCAAGACCAACCAAGACCAATTAGCCCATTGTAGATGCTCTAACCTGTAAGTTTGAATGACACTTGAATCCTTGCAGGCACTGGACACCTTTAACACTGTTGTCGTATCGCCTGTCTACTACGTCAGGTTTACTTCACTCACCATCTTTGCAAGTATGATCATGTTTAAGGTAACACTGATTCTTTTCATTAAAGCAAATGCAAAGTTATTTATAATATCTAAGATATGACATCTACATAATCATAAACACTAGATCGTGGTATGAACATAAACGTCCTTTTTTTTTGTCTACTGATTATCCTAGTCATAAACACTAGATTGTAGTATGAACATAAAGGTCTTTTTTTTTTAAATCTGCTGATTATCCTAATTTCGATACTTCTGTTACAAGTTACAACACTGGTATCATGATTATATATTACCTCTGTTTTTTTTTGTTGCAACATTTACTTTTTGACATTATTCATCAACCAACTTTGGTAAGTAATCTCGCACCATTATATAAGAGAAAACATAGTCAAGTGGAGTCTTGTTAGATTCGTCTCAATGTGATGATTCCAAATATTAAATTTTATAATTTTTACTTATACCCAATATGAGATATTCACGTTCAAATAAGTGTCTCGCTAAATGTGAAAAGGCAAATGTTGCAACTAAAAAAACAGAGGAAGTATAAACCAATAAAGCATGAATAATAATCGATGATGAAGCATCTTTTGCAACAGAGATCCTTATGACTGATTCTGAGATATGTAAGTAGAAATGTAGAATCCATCTTGGTATACCAAATTTTCGACTATTTTGCATGACAATACAATAAAGTGGTCATATTTAGGCAGCCGAAAAGTAAAGAGTAAGGTTCCTTTTGGTTGGAACTTGGAAGGAAAATTGAAAATGCAACTGAAGATTAATTTTCCTTTGTTCTGTTTTATGGTAATTGGTTTATCTTTAAACCTATGGCTCATTGGGCTCTCCTGCTTTAGCCTTTCTTCTTCCCTCTCGATCATCTCCATCCACTGCCTGACTGCCTCTCGATTAGCAGCACCCCTAAGCAACCAATTAAGCACCGAGGAAGCTACTATCTCTCCTCCCCTGCTTTCGTTCTATCCTATTACCTCATTATCTATGAAAATTACAAAAGTGAAACACTTCATCATTTCTTTAAAGCCCCCGCATCAGCCGCCATGGCTGGAACCACCTTCTACAATGCCTCACAAAAGCCTCCCTTTTTGTAAAACAGACCACTATGTTTTCTACCCCCTCTCCCTCTTTTCCTTGTTTTGGCCATCTTGGAAGGAAAAACAAATTGGTGCTTGAGTGTCATAGCACCTGTCGTCCTTCATCAGATCGCTGGCAGGGGGAAATTATTTTATCGGTTGGAAAGTAAACTTTCAGCCCGAATTTCCTTTAGGCTCCATCTGTTTTGGAAGAAAACGATTTTCTCTATTTTCCGTTGTTTGATTGGACAAGGGTTTTAAAAAGGATAACTAAGGTGGAAAAGAGTATTCAATCCCTTTATAAACATTTTCCTTTAAAATTTGAAGGAAAACCATTTTCCTCTACTCTCTCATTCCCCACATCTTCATTATCCCCTTCTTAGCTTAATATTTTTCCATCATACCAAACAAAGGAAAACTAATATTTATTTGCGTTTTGTGCGGAAAATATTTCCTCAAACCAAACGGACCTTTAATCTGGTCCAAACCAAACATTGGAAACTTGGAAAGCTCTTTTAAGAAGAAGACTTTCCTCCCAACCAAACATAATCTTTCGTAAGTTGCTGAAGCTTCATGTTTAGATATAGTGAACAGATTTCTTTATTTTCTTTTTTTCCAATTTTTGTTGTGTGCTGTCATTTGTTGTGTGATGTATTACTTACATTCCTCTTATCTTTGTCATTTTTCAGGACTGGGGATTCACAGAATGGTTCACAAATAGCTACTGAGCTCTGTGGATTTGTAACCATTTTGTCTGGCACATTTTTGCTTCACAAAACCAAGGACATGGGAAGTACTCCAGCAGTGCCACTTCCTGCAGCTGAACTAACTAGGCAATTTAGCAGCAACTGCAGTCACGAGCATTCAAGGCATTCTAGTCGCAATCCTAGCCCGGATCGCAATTTTAGAGAATAATTACAAGCTTGGTTTTCTGGAGATCCAACTTATATTTGGCGGTCAGTTGTCTCGCAATCTCAATGGGACAGATAATACCTTGTCTCTTGGAGCTCAAAATTTGAGTTTGAAATGTTGATCACAATACAGAATGACCAACTTTTTGGCAAGAATGCAGACCAATTTTCTGATAGAAAGAGTATATATTTTCATTGCGGAAGAATCCAATTATTTGTAGGGATATAGCCGTGCTACTCTAGGTAGAATTTGCCCCATTCTTTTCGCTACACAGATTTTAGGTTGTGAATATGTTTCGGAAACCGAGTTTTTGAAGTAGAAAGGCAGATGAGATGAGTAAGAAAATTGGTACAATTTTTCCAGAACTTTCTTACTCGCATCAGTCCCTTGTTTATGTTTCCTAATCTAAGGTTGCAACTTGCAAGTGACAGTTTTTTAGACTGCATGTTAGCTCCATATATAATATATTCCATATATTTTTTGGATCAATCGGCAAAACCTGTTCAGTGTTAATTATCAAAAAAAGAAAAATGTTCGGTGTTCTTCCATATATCCACTACATGAAATTCTTCCCGCATCAAATCTTTCTTATACAGTTACACTTGTTTGATTTGGACCTTCGGTCATGTAAGATTTACCAAAAGGTGAGGAAACAAGTTGGGGTTATTTGTGATCCATTGTTATTGGCGGATGGCTTTTAGTTTTTAGTTGGGCTTGTTGAATTTGGTAGGCGTTAGTTTGTATGTATTGGGTTTTTAAGTTGTACCATTTAAACCAAATTTGTTTGCAAAAGTGTGTGGAAAATTAATTGTGGTTGTTGAGTTTCTTTATTAGAGAGTTTGTGGAACAATGCCAACAATCCAAAAGTTTACTACAGGCGAGCTTTTTCATTTTGGCTTAAATGTCAGCTTTTCAGCCAATCAAAAAGCCAATAACCAAAAACTTTTTTTGGTTGTTTGACCAAATTAAAAAGCCAAAAACCAATGAAAAAGCCATTTACCAAACATGGCCGTTATCACAAGCTCTTTCATATGGTAAAACGAGTATGGAAATTGGATATGATCCTTGTGCATATACTCCATCTATCTTTTAAAGATTGTTCCCTTTGACTTTTACAGTCTTTAAGACATAACTAAAAGTATAAATATCTCAAGTTTTATACATGAAAAATTACATAAAGTTGGTATTCTAAAAATGCACATTGAAATGAATAAGAGACGATATCACACGATCGTAATATACTTCCTCCGTTCTTTTTCTATTGCAACAATTGAATTTTCACGCTTGCCAATGCACAATTTCAACTATTAATATCTTCAATTACTTTTTAGTAAAATTATACAAATTTGATATTTTGAAAGTATAGATCGAGACGAATCTAATCAGACCCTACATGACTATATTTTTCCTAACGTAAAAATCACAATAGATAGTTAAAGGGTGGTGAGTGAATAGTGTAAAAATCTCATTGTTCGATAGAAAAGAACGGAGGAAGTATGATACGAGAATTTGTGGTCAAATACAATGGAGTAATCATTGAGGGACAGAAGAAGTAACTATTATAAAAGCATGTGTACGCATACAAAGTGAAAAAAATCCCCAATAGTAAGACTTCAGTTATGGTAACTTCAAACCTACAAGGTCACTAACTTTCACCATTTTTAAGAAACACAATTAAGTATGAAGCTCGAGCACATTCACAAATCACCTCATATCCGCGTCTTGCTCCAACAAGACAACGTCCATTCATGTACAAGTTGATACAAATATGTTGGAGATATCAACTCTTCTGAGAATGGGTCGCACGTAATCCATTTCAAACCAAGACTGATAGATATCCGAACAAAATGGATTAAAAAAATCCTAGAATAATTCCATGAAATGAAACAAAGACTACTGATATTAATATCTAACTGGGGACATTTTTCATCATGATCACAAGAGCGAGAAGCTACATTTGAAGAACAATGATGATTGGTGAAGTATTAAATGGTACAGGACAGTAGTGTTTCACTAACGGACTTCAGTCTGTTAAGGATGGAGGTCAGGACGATATTTCTCTAAAAGTGTCTCTTCAATGCGATCCACAAAACTTGTTAAGCTTTTCCGTATATCAAGATCAAAAGAATTTGCCAACTCCTGCAAGAAAAGTAGCGTAATAAATTAGAAAAAATGCAGAAATATTTAATTCGTAATGCTAAGTGTCTAAAGACGGAAAGATGCACAATATTTTACTGCTTAACTGTGCAATTAAAATTCATCACAACTAGCGCGCCCAAACGTAAAAAAATAATAATACGATAAAAATAAGAAAAGATAAAAATGAAATATAGAGTCTTTAAAGTTGTAGATGTTGTATGGCATTTTATTATTGATAATTTTCCCTATTCCCATTAAAAAAAAACACATGACGCTTCCAAAAAATTAAGTTAGGTGCACTTCACTTTATATTCGTAGTTCTTCTCGTTTTCCTTGTTCGGTCTAAGACGGATCAACTCATTAAATAAAATAGCAGAAACCGAACGTCGTCAAATATAGTACTCCCTCCATCCCACATTGTTTGTCCCCATAGAAATTTACAACTTCAAGATTAATAAACTAAGGTTCAGATCTCAATTTTAACCCTCTCCCCCCCTTCCCTATCCCTCTGTGCTTGATGTCATGGAGACGTTTTCTTATTTCAGTCTAAAACTAGATGTTAATGCAAAAGGAGAAGGGAGAAAACAAAAGAATAACTTTTCTCCCCTGCTCATCCATTACCTCAATACCACACCCAATGCAGGGTAACATAGAGGAGAAAGGAAAGAGAAGGCACTATTTTTGGCTGTAACCATTTCCCTACCTCTGAAAAGGCTGATAAAATAAGGATTTTTTAGCCTTTTAGCTAATGAGACTTGTTTATCAATTCCTATTACTGCCATGGTTCACCTCTTTTCCATGCGAGCAAGATGAATGAGTTTAAGAATGGAAAAGTATTAAACCTACATCACCATTACAAGCTAGTGGCCCAAATGGAAATTACAGTCTCATTTACTGTTTTAGTGTAAAGATTTTCGATATCTCCTGGGATAACAACAAAGTGACCAGAATGTTCAACAAAGCCAAAATATTTTGCTTTCAGATTTTAATACACAATGCAAGACCACTTCTAGGAGACATGAGTGATAATTACTAAGTTCACAGCAGTATTAGAGTGATTACTTGCCTCAACTTTGGAAAGCAAACTCAAAGAAATTTCTTTCGCATTCTGATCAGAACTCCGGAAAGAGACTAGCTTCAGCGGGGAAGTGGATAGTGGCCAACCCTGAGAAGGCTTTACAAAGGCATCTATCCCACCAATTATATGAGCTACAATTAACTCATCCTCATCCAAGTACTCAAACGAGTGCCTGCAACAGACCATAAATTACAAAAATAAGAAACACTTATACAACTTGAAGAACAATTTGTACAAGTTTAAATTACTCATAATCTGCAAATATGTGTAGTTATATAACTGAATCAACTCTTTAAGTCGCTGTTTTATATGTGAACAAGGAGCAGACTGCAAAAGCTTTGGCTTTCTCCAAATCCATAAAAAAAGTAAAACATAATACTCAAACTATGCAGCAAGTCTTCAATTTTCAGTATACGGAAACAAATTATAGGCACTTTTTACCCTACAGCTGCACGATTCAAAAGCCTTATCATGACTTCAAGAAACATAAGGTAAAATTCAAGCCTTAGTTACCAATGTACTAGACACCAGATGAATGCATGTGCCATGTTATTCGCTCATACCAGGCTGCATACTTAGGTTCTTGAAGATAGGTTAGCTACTTCCCTCACTGGGAATATCAAAAAACCGATGTTAGGGTCACTCCGGTTGTCCGCTTCAACTTAAACAACTCTGAATGGTTCTATTAGGTTCTAAGATAAGAAGCAATTAATATGGAGTAATTGGTCACAAGTCTCACTATATAAGTAGGCACTTACCCCCAACTCCTTCCCCATTTTGAGGCGGGGTTCAAGAGGGGTCATGGCCTTGCCCATAACTTTTTCACCTCAATGGCATATATTGGACATAATGCATCTCTAACACCTGTATTCACTCTAGCGTATTTGGACAACAAGGGGAGTTAAAGATTACCATTGTCAGTGCCGTCTCTTTCTTTCATTTCTCTAGTATTACTGAGCATAGGAGAAAACATAATCCTTTTTTAGCAATCAATTGTTATTTTTTCTTTCATTAATTCGTTTGCTTCTCATTACTCTTTATTTTTATTCTGAGAAAGAGATTAATAAAGGATCACAAACAGAAACATAACTTAACTAATGTCTTGGACATCCCTACAGAAATTCACTAGGAACACCACATGTCCACATTTCTGTTTGCTATGCTCTTCTTTACTACATCAATTATCCTGTTTTCAGCTTAAATATGTAACGTTCCATGTTTATGTCCCACTTACTGCTCTTTGATTCTCCTATAGTAGAGTATTCTTCTGAAGATCTTACTTCTATTGCATGGATCTGATCATCTGATGTGGGCATTGACTTTTCAAAAGAAAAATTTACCAGGTAGATATCATGGATATAAGAAATAAAAAATAGCTAGAAGTATCTAGTATTCTAGCCTAACATGGAAACTGAACATTCATGATCTCTTATTTTAGTCAAACATATGTTTTGAACCATGAAGCAGGTGATCACAAACTCACTTGACAGCCATGTGAAAAAAGCTAAAGCAACAACAAGCTGATGTAGGTAATCCAAAATTTTCTGAAGTTCACTTTTCTATGTATTCCTAATGACATGATGGCAAGAATATTACGAGGTATGACCTGGTTTACTCATCAGATGTAGTTTGTTTACATATAAAGATTGAAAACTGAAGTACCTGCCATTTTAAATGACAACCATGAATATCGTGCTTCCATGCATTTAGACATGCAAGGAAAAAAATTATAAGGGAAAGTCACCTGGATTTATTAGCGATGTTCACCATTTGCTGTCTTATAGTGCAAATGACAATTTTGTCTTGGACTTTCTGCAAAAACCATCCCAAGGAGGACCTTGTCTGGGGTACTGGCAACACAGAAAATAATTTGCTGGCACAATAATAAGAAACATGTCACATGAATTACATACTAGAGAAAAAAAGGGTTCTCATATCTACATTATATATAATGACAGAACTGAGTATAATTATTTAATGCAATGACACTTATGAGCATGGAATTTTCCTAGATATCATTCATCTCTCCTCCTGGAATTTTTTGTATCACCGGTTACAAGAAATAGGATACCAAATACTAGACGTGATTTTAGCACTTAGTTATTCCTTCTTATTCCAGAGTTGATATCTTTTTGACATACTCTAGACTTGATGAAACGCTTTTTAGAAATTTACTGAAAGGCCAACTCATTTGATACAACTTTTTAAAAACCACCACCATATGAAAATCTTTGGTTCCGTCAAAGACCACCAACGATGCTTCTTCTCACATTGGTGGGCAAGAACTGAAATTGAACCTCTCCCTTTTGTCAATAATAAAAAACTGATTAATAAGGCAGAACATTACCTGCACCACAATGTGGATAGAGCTACAATTTGCAAGCTGCTATAACATCTGACTCGGAAAATAAAATTATGAAAAAAGATGTGGAATGGGCCCATACGTATTACGTATATAATAGGAAGGTTGCTCAATTCGGGATCCCAACTCAAGTATTCTCAATTATAAAGATTTGTGAAGCTATGAGATACCTTAGCCATGTGCCAAATGGGAATAGTTACCTCCAGAGTCCAGAACAGTGTCACATAATTCATCGATTGCTCTCAACGCGGAACGAATTTGGGAACAGGATTCGTTTGTGAAGTTGAATTTAGGGAGAAGCCCCCTTAATAGGTGAACTGTGAATTGCGAATTGGCGAACTGGAACGCTCTAAACAATTCTCTCTCAGGAAAGTTTACAATGCTATGAGGAGTAATTATGCCAAAGTTCCCTGGAAGAAGTTTTAATGTAATACTCCTATTCACACTAAATGTATTTTCATTGGCAGGATAGGCACTCTTGAAAGTTGGAAGATAGCTACTTGTGAGAGAGTGCTCATATATGGTGTTCATTGTGATCCAATGTGTATTATGTGCCAGAAAGAGGTGTGCTATGAACTAGGATTAATCACAAAGATAAACGCAAATCAAAGATAGATTAGTATTGCTTAACCCAAGGATCATTCAATACAGACTCAATGCATTCGAGAGGTTTGAGACTCTCCCAAGCTTACACACTCTCAATAATTTCTGGATACCTCTTTCTATTACAATCCCTCCTATTTATTTACTGCACTCACTCCTAGAAAGCAATAAAGACCAGGTTACCCCTTCTAGAGACTGCCTTAGGTGTCACCAGTACTAATTGGCGCCTGCCACAGCTCAGCAGAATCTAGTACAGCCCCCTGCTCAACGTTCTTCTTTTTCATACCCAACAGCTCAGCATTCTCTTCCTCAGAATTTCCCAAATTGCCCTCCCCTTCTTTGATTCCCCTTTTTCCCTTCTTCCTTCTTTTGTAAGTCACGTGTATGGGAGGCCTGGGGTGAGTCGTAGCAAGGTGCTTAGGGGGAGACCCTCAATAATTTGTTCTTTTGTTGCGATTACTCCACCGAAGTATGGGGTAAAGTCTTAAGATGGCTGAGCTATACCAGACAGCATACTAGCAAGTAGGAAGAGTAACATAGATGATAACTCAGGTCAACAATAACTCTCTGATTCACGTCAAGTTTACAGAGCGGGTCTGAGTGTATCATTCATGGAACGAAAGGAGCACAAGGAAGTTTCAGAATTCTCAGAAGGGATTTGATGATTATAATTACACAAATTAAATGCATGACCTTATCTTTTTCTCTTTAAATATGTAAGATTGATTCCAAGTAAGAATTGGTGTTAATTGGATTTTGCTTAATCAAATTTTATTTTCTAGTTGTAGAATGACAATTTGAAGTGAAATAGGGAGAAAATGTCGGAGGGAAGGAGACAAGGAGGGCATGTTGACGGAATCCCTTACAAGGTGATGGAACTAAAATAGGAGTATATATAAGGTGGTTTCTGACAAAAGGAAAAAAAAAGACAGTGGTTTTCTTCATAAAGGATAATTTATAAGGTGGTTTCTCGCAAATAATCCCTGTTTTGTGCCAACATTACCATAGGACAAAACTATTTTACTTTTAAAGCTAATAATACTACTGTCAAATTGTGCAAAAATTCCACTAAAACTGGAATTGCAACAGTCAGAGGATCAAGATAAAGTAAAAAGGCCAACTGAGACGGGACAAACTGACAACGAGAGCACATAAATCTATATCGTCCTTCAAGAGAATTAAAAATTGTAAAGCATTTTGAAATTCATAGGAAATTAGAAATGGTTATGAAAAGAGAAAAAGGTAAATATCAAAGACAGACCTGAAGGTGTTTGTAGCTTCAATAACATCCCCTATGTAAACGTCATTTGGAATTATCTGCAGAAATACAGCATAGATTTTTAACAAGCAATTTAAAGATATCAGTGTCTTGATTTTCGCCTCTCGACTTCAGAAGGGCAAAATGCATCTCAAGGGAATTGATCTTAAAATGCACTAATTGACAGATGTCAAACCATGCCAAAGACAGTGGCATGAAGAAGATAAAGAAGGAAAAAAACAAGCATGCATAGAACAGCTAAACTATTTAATGAACTGGAAGTTTGGATTCCTTTTGTATGTTGTCAGGGGAGTCTAGCAATAAGTTCCCAACGATAACAAGAGCAAGCCAGTCAAATCGAGTATCAACAATGGAAAACTCCAGATTCAAGAGAACATAGCAAGGCAACAGATACAACTAATACCACAAGAGAGTACCTCCACATTCTTAAGCTCCATAGTCCCATCAACAACCTCTATTAACAACTCATGGTTCACTTCAGACTGCTTCATATTATCGTCAGCATTCTGCTGGCACATCACACCTTCAACATCTGGAAGGTATGTCCTCAATGACACCCTGATGGTGTTTCCTTCGAAGTCAATCACCTTCAACCCAGTCAATGCTTCCTCGATATTCTCGATAGCTTCAATCCTATAGACCAGGGGAGAAAGAAACAAAAATAAGTCAGGTACCAGGTAATGCTAGTCAAATATGACCTTAAACCAGTGAATGCTTACTCCAGTTTAAGATTTGCAAACTAAGAGTAATATAAAGGCAAGGCATAACGTTGTTTGCATGGGATATTTGAACGCAGTAAAGATGCCCCATTACCTTTTCAAGTTGAGGTCAAGATTCTGCAAAGACTTTAATGTCATTTCATTCTTCTCAATTTGATGTTTCAGCTTTAGAACCTGGATCATGAGATAATCTCATAGACATAAGGATAAATAGTCATAGTTGGCCTTGAACAATATGGCAAAATGAACAAAGCAAATGTCAGACTACACTTCCTACACAATTTACTGAATACCAAATTTGTCTGTGCCAAACAAAACTAGTTAGTATCATAACAAAGGATGTCATGAGAAAAGGTCACCTCAAAGTAGTCGTCATGATGTGCCTTTACTTGTGGTTGACCCTCTCCTTGTTCGAATTTCCCAACATGTTCTTCTGATATTTCTTCTCCAGGTCCCTGTGTTCAATTGCATGACATATCAAAAAGTACAGACCAGAAATTGTACAAGGAGTTTACAACACTATAGTTGACACTGCCAGAGATAACTCTTTATGACAAAAGCACTGGAATTAGGAAACAATCCAATCCTTAAAAGCAAGTTACTCTATTAGGCATCCACATGAATCGTACAAATTCAATCCATGAAAGACATATATTTTCTTTTATTCTAAAAAGGAAGTTATAAAGGGGCAAGAAGACATACAGAGTTAAACTGCCAACCTAGTATAAGGAAACAAGAAAAAAAAAAAAGTAAGCATCTGCGAAGATTGGGCACTGAGATTATACTAGGACAACGATTCGTAGTGAGTTGGTACTTGGTAGTGATAGCTTTCAAAGAAGAGCTATGGCTATGCAATCTCCAAGCTACATTATATACTTGCACATAATATTAAATCAATCAAGTGCACAAAGCAACCAATTGACAAAAAGGACTAACTAAATGCTCAAAGCAGCAATAACGAGAACTGAAATGTAGAGGTGTATTAGCACCAATATATAAAAAAATCATGCAAGGAAGACTTATACTAAACTCTGCAGAAGTTGAGGGATCCCGCCGCAATGTGCACTAAACTCTAGTAGAGACCTTATAATTGTGCATCATCTAGGATTGACAACTAACCTCCACTGGCTGTGTGAGGAGATTGTCCCTCAATTGAGCAAATTCCACAACATGGCGCAACGTTTCAAGATTACTTTCCAATTGACAAGTACCTGAAATTTCGAAACAACTTATCTAGTTTATAAGCATCCATATCAAAAGAAGATGGCATTAAATCAAAAAGTATCTTATTCTTAGCTGACCTTGAACGTGTAATTTTCTAAGACTTTGAATTTCCTCAGCTAAGGAAGCAGTTTCGACCTCGGTCGTTCTAAGGTCATCTCTCAAACGATCCATGTATGCATCTGGAAGCATGATTTAGGTATAAATTATAATAATAAAGCATTCAAAGGACAACTTAAGATTAAATTCAGCAAAAAACATTTCGAAAACGAATGATGTATGCATATAGCAAAACAAGTATAAGGCTCTGTTCTTTTGGACTGAATTGAACTGAACTAAATTTGTCTGAACTAAACTGAACCGAATAAACTTGAACTGGACTGAATAAACCTGAACCGAATGAAAACGTGAGAGAAACTAACCGAACCGAACCGAATTGAATAAACCTGAACCGAACCGAACGAATTTTCATTAATTCAGTCCAAACGAACAGAACCTAAATAGGATAAATTTAACACTTACCGAGGTCTTGATCTTTGAAAGAGCCGACATCCGAGTGATCTGCGACGATTTGGTTGACATTGGTCTATATAATATATATTTGAAGAGTTAGGAATATGAAGAAAAGGGGGAAAATAAGATGTGAAATTGGAAGAATTACTGATTACCTTACCTCGAGAGCTAAAACGTAGTGTTGGAGCAATTGATCGGAATCCGAAGAAGGGGAATGTGTTAGGAACTCCGATAATTCGGCAATTCGACTGAGAAAATGGAGAAAGGAAATAACAAATCACATACTCATAGTCGAAACTCGAAAGTGGATGTTGTTTAGAAAATTGGTAACTTACCTGCGAATAGTATCGAGATGAATTGGTTCAGACTCCATTTTGATTTTTGATTTTTGATTTTTGATTTTTGATTTTTGAACTTGCTCCCGCCGCTTTACCTTGCCTTCAACTTTCACAATCCGTAGATGTTGGTATGAGGTGTAGGATGCATCCAACACCAGCTCCAAAACGCAAGGTAAGAAGAATAAAACGCACCAATGAACATGCAAAAAGTAATTGATTTGACAGTGAATGTACATTCCCTTACTTCCAGTGTACATGTCGAAAATTCAAAAAGAATCGATTTGCGATTCTTGTTCACCATTTAATAACCGATTTGATGTCAACCGCCATCATTATGTTTCTTTTATTCTATTATGTTTTAACATGCATTCTTGGCCGTGGTTGTTCATTAACAAAATCAAAATGTACAATGACAGCCCCCAGTGAAAGTAACCCAATTCCTGAAACTGATGTCAAGTGAGTAATTTGCAATCTTTGTTTCTTTGTACACTGGTGTGTTGATACTGATGAAATTCAATATGTACAATTACAGTCTCATACCTCATAGTGCTCCAGGTGCCACAATTCAAAGTGATGAAATTCAATATGTTCACTGGATATGACTCAATGTACAATATTGTTTTATTGAATATTCACTGGTTATGACTCACGGCCGTTTGGTTAGTGGTCATAAATAGTGGTAATGGTAATGAATTTTAGTGCAAATTTGTAAAAAAGTTCTCATGTCAATGACCATGGGAATGAAACTTTATCACAAAACATGGGTTTCCCTTTATAAATTTCCATTACCACCCAATACCACCTTCCCAAGTGGTAATGGATAGTAATGAGATTTTAGGAAGAAAATGGATATATTGGGATGAAGTAGCATTACCATAGGTAATGTCATTGGATTTCTAGTACAAATTTACACTATAATGCATTACCATTCCCACCATTTATGGCCTCTTACCAAACGGGCAGTCAATGTACAAGGTACCACAACCAACGCAATAACGATAAATCACAATGTACACTGATGGTCATTACTTTGATCACTGAAAAATACAAAATGTACACTCGTATATTATTGTACAACAAACCATATGCATTTGTACATCAAAAAAATTGCTGGCCCACTTTCAAAAATGGGGGAGCTGGCCCACTTTTAAAAATACTGTCAAAAGCCAGCCAAATTTTTGGCTCTCCTAAAAGTAATAAAACGACGTCACTTAGGGGAAGGTGTAGGATGCTCATCCTACTCCCTTCCCCAGGATCTAATTTACGCAACTTTCAAACTTCAAAACTCCGTAGCGTTAAGCCTAACTTTGCTTTTCATTTTTCCTCAATGTAAAAAACTTATATGGACTTGGTCCACACTAAATTAGTGTGGACCTAATGCTAATTTATGTGATTTATGAAAAAAAAAATACATAAAAGATGAATAGATATAAATTATGAAGTTTGACAATAAAAAAAAGTTACTATGTCACAAAGTGAAAATTTCATCATGATAAACTAATGTGAGAAAGAGTTACTATATTAAAAAAACAGTCACTATGGTAGATAGTAACTATATAGTGTAACTTAAAATTTGAAAAGGTTACTATATGGAACTAAAGGTTCACTATGTTAAATAAGTAGTATTATTGTGGACCAGGTCCACGCAAGACTAACTCCCTGAAAAACTATTTTCCTCTATTTGTAATACATTGTTTGGTTTGTAAAGGAGTGTAAAATTATTTTTCCTAGGAGTAAAATTGCTCTCCTAATGATGAAAAACCATCTTCCCTTCAAAATGAAGGAAACTGTTTTCCTTCCTTTTCCTTATCTCTCTTGTACACTCCTCCCACTACCTCCTTACTTTCCCTTTCATTTTCCTTTCGTTTCATCATTTTTCTTACATTCAACCAAACAACGGAAAACTAATTTTAGAATTGTGTTTTCCATTGTAAATTGTTTTCCATGAAAATCATTTTACACTGAAAATGTTTTACATCCAACCAAACGTAGCCTATATTCGTGGTTGGAGGGAAAACAAGGATCAGTGCGCTATTGCTAATTATACGTCATTAATTTTGCATACAAAAACTATAGATTATTTCCACTAGCTTAAAAAAAGTAGACAAGTGTGTCTTTGGTAACATATTGTGCAACATGCGTAATGACATACACTTCAATAAGAATGACATGGACTATACAAATAATGACATAAATCTCATGTCACTTTGTCATTTATTTCATGTCATTTGAGTTTTTTTTTACAGAAGAAGCAGTAGTTTGTAGATTGTTACACCATAAATTATGGTATACTAATTACGCCCAAGAATATGTGAAAGTAATGACGTATAATTAGCAGCAGGGGGAACTGTGCATTAAAGAATGAAATTTTGAGGGTAATGCGTGAAATTTTAAAAATGTGGGGATAAAATGTAGAAACTGAAAAAACACAAGGTTATAACGTAGAAAAACCCTTTATATTTTTAATTGCGCACAAGTAAAATTATAAAAAGTTGATATTTTAAAAAGTATACATTGAGACGAATCTAACAAGATTCCATTTGACTATGTTTTTCTTTATATAATAGTGAGAAAATAAAGTCAAAGTTAATTGATGAATAGTATCAGTTTACTCAAAGTAACACTTTTTTTTTTAAGAACGGAGAAGTATTGCCCTTCTTTAATGGCTAATCACATATCATTTTTTTCATACTTTACTAGTATAATAGATTGATATTTGATATATATCAAAAAAGTATGCCAACTCGAGTTATATGGGATTTTATACTCAAGTAATAAGATTTCCGTTATTTATGGCAATGAAATCTACATTATAAAAAAGCAATTAAAGAAAGGGAAATTACTGGATTCGTTTACAGTAAATTTTCCTAATACAAAAACCGATAATATTAGGAAACTTTATTATAATTATGTCAATCTATATAGCCAATATAGCAATTACTGAATTACTTGGCAATTATATTAAAATTTCGGCCATATTTAACGGATATGATGTGAAGTATATATGATTGGGATATTTTTGATTAGTGAGAACTTCTCGTATACACATACGAGATATCTAAAGATCCCAATTATAACTTCATTGAACATCAAGCAACTTGACTTCTTAAACACCTTTATTACCTTCTTCATTCATTATTACCACACTTAAATTTCCATTATTTCTCTCTTTCCTCGTTCAAACCCACAAAAAAAGAAGAATTAATGGGTAGGGCAAAAACAAGAATGGAGTTTATAATTAAGGAAAAAGCAAGAAACACTACATTTGAAAAGAGAAAGAAAGGTTTGATTAAGAAAGGTAAAGAGTTGTCAATCTTATGCACTGTCCCAGTTTGTATTATTATCTACCCTTATATACAAGGGAAACAATCTTTGGAAGCTCAAGTTTATGCCTTCAAAGGGGAATTTCCGGCCTCGAAAAACCATGATCATCCCAAGATTGCTAGAGAGATAATTGATAGGTATTTAAGGGTACCTAAAGAAGACAGATATAAAGGAGCTCTAAATTTGTATGACATGTTTGACGAATGGAAAAGAAGGGCAGATCAAGACTTGTGTAAATTAAGGCATAAAAATGCATTAGCTAAATACCCATCTTGGGATTCTAAGTTTGATGGGTTTAATCTTGATCAATTGATGGAATTACTTGCTCATTTGGATCAAAAGATTGGGTTTGTGAGTCAAAGGATTGATATGACTAAGGCTACTAATCATAATCATAATCATAATCATAATGGAGGTTTAGTTCCCTATTTTGAGCCAGCACCCATCTCTAGTCTCATGATTTCTAGTGAAAATAATGTTGATTACACTAATGTGGAACTGTTGAATCAATTTCCCATGTTTAACTATCCCATTAACAACAATAATAATCATCATTATCATCAAGAATACTGCCATCAAGTAGTGCCTTTCAATCCGACCGCGTTGCCGGAACAAGTTGGAGGTTCTAGAATGGATGATCATGGTGGTAGTAGTAACAACATGATCATGTACAACATGAATATGATGGGTGGAGTGGGTCCCATGTACTATGATCAAGGGTCAGGATTCGTCGATAACGTTGAAGGATCATCATCATATGGTGCTGATTTATCAATGCCTATGCCCTTGCAGTTGCCAACGCTGCCTAATGTTTATCTACCAAGGCAAATGCAGTATCACCAGATATAAGTAGGTGTGTGGAGGATGGAGTGATTCAGTGACTTTTATGCATGTTTATTGAATAAGGTTTCATCTCTTATATAGATGGAAGTTTTATGTTTTCATATTTGGTATTTTTAGGGTTCTTTTACATTTTTGTTGATAATGTTGATGATATATAGCTTCTTTTAAGGGTTTTTAGTTAGTTCTTTTGGATATGTGGGTGTTTTTTTTGACAATTGTAACAACTTTATAGTCAAATGTTTTGGCTATTAAATTTCTATATTTTAGCTAATTACTCGAATTTTTCCATTTTGTTAGTGGGACCGCATTAACTATGGAACTTTTATGTTCTACAACTGTTGTTATGGACATAACTACTTCTACCCATTAGTTGGATTACCCACTCCTAATAAGCCATTAAAAAATAATTGTTCATGTTAAGTTGGATTCCACCTTACATTACATTCTATTAGTAGTAGGTAAATTTCCCGCTTAGTCAACCAAGTTTTATCCCTATTGTTAATCGTAATAGCTCTAAATCAATGCTTGTAATAACAACTTTTGTGTCTAGGTGAAGATTTCGCCGAATAAAGCACCTTTGAAGTAGTGGTGTGTAAAACCCTTATTGCATGCCCGATTCTTGACTTGCTTGAAAGTGGCAAAATAATAGGTCTTTCAAGTGCTTAAGTTGTAGAAATAATGGAAGATTGATTGCTACTAACCAGATAGCCGATTTGAGTCTACAAAGCGCGTTTCTACTCATGGTTGCTAATGTGAGATTTTGGAAAGCATATTGGAATTCATGAAGTTGTTGGGTGTTTTGAATATTTTTATACGACTTTTGAGAGGTATAGAGAAAAGAAAACCGGAAGTTTAGAGCATGATGCAATCAAAAAATAAATGGTTGGTCACGAGAGAAACACAACAAGAAAGAGTTATAAGTGAACCATCAAACAAGACTAAAAAGATATGGTAGCTTCGCGCCAAGGACATAAGATGCATTCAAAGGTGATTCTTTCCATCAAAGCCAAGGAGATTTTCATTGACAAACTAGCATAGGAGATTTGAGTCTCGACCAACAATAAACTACGTCATCTAACTAAATACAAATCACTAGACTGTCTTCCTTCAAAATCCATTTATGCATCAAACAGAACATTGTGTTTCACAGGCTTGGATCAGTATTCACTTGCAAATTTTGTTACCTCAGCCTACAAGATGTCAGTGCACAAAATCAGCTCATTAACACCAAGTAATTTACAATAAATAACGGTCAAATTTTGTTGTTAAGAGCGGTTCATCGCTAGAATAATTGGGTGCTAAGCAAGATACTTGGGTGCTAATATGTCCCTATTGTCTTCTAAACTTGAGATACAATTAATATTATAGCAGCACAGACCTCCAAAGACATAACAAGTTATGGCATTTTAGACTTCCTGATAGTTATGAGTCGTAAACTAATCGGTAGGAGTTTGGAACTCCGATGGAACAAAGATAGCACATACACAAGTTTATATACCTAGAGTAAAACAAAGTACACTCGGTGACATATTCTCACCTCAAATGCACTTTTCGGACAATCAAGTTCCTTGTCCGGGACATTGATAGCTTGCTTGTATGCCTGAGTTGGTGAAGACTGACTTGTCGTGTGAATCTGCATAGATAATCAATATATCCAATGAAAACATTGTTTCGGACATGCAAGGGCCTCAAGAATTCTCAACGCTCAAATCGTCGAGAGCTACAATTCGAGGTGCAAGTCACCACCAATGATAATATATGGCCTTCCAAGTCCTTAGTTTAGTTGATTAGAAGTTAGGTTTGCGGGAACATATAACACTTGACGGAAGAAAATTGAGGAAAGAGGATCAACATCAACCACTACCAAAGATAAAATCTTGACTCTTGCAGCCAACCTATCGTATAGTGATTAGGAATTATGAATTTGGCATTGTGTTGTTGAAACCTTACTTAATGAGAGACACAATACTTGACTCAAAGAATCGGATACACCAGCCTCAGCAGAAGCTCACAAAGCGCAAACATATCAACATGAACTATCTTCTTATTTGTAATGGACATACGTATCATGAATACAAGTGACGAGAACATCCAAGTCGAAACCTTTTTACCCATTCTTGATATAAGAATGTGATACAAGCCTATTACTTTAGAGAGCTTACAAACATGATTAGAATCTAAAATCAAAAAGATATTCGATTGCAAGGAGGGAACATAGAATGGGGTGTACGTAACAATGGGTTTCCTATGAAACATTTTTTTCTTAGAGACACATCTCAATACTGCTTGGTTTGGACATCATGAAAGGAAAACCCAAATTACTAGTATCTTATACACTGTCCTAAAAATAACAATTTAAAACCCAATATTAGTGTATTTTATGGGGGCATGTATGTATTTTGGTGTATTTAGGGCGTTAGTAGGAAAAAAACGTAACATCGTTTAGCAACTCGGTAGTTGGTTAAATTTTTACTTGACACGGCAGAAAATTGTCCAAAAAAACTTGAATTTGAAGCTCCAAAAACTCACCCTGACAAGAATTTTGTACTGGAGAGGGTGGGGAAGCTTGTAAACCTGCTAAAAGGACATTTGGGTCTCGTGCAATTGCCTATACATGTAGAGCAACAAATGAAAATTAGGGTTTGGGTTTTACGGTGAAGCTTAAAAATTAGGGAAAAGAAAAGAAAAGAAAAGAAATTGATGGGGAAAAAAACAAGTTACATGCGAAGGATGTTGCCAATGGTGAAAGAAGCGGCATTTATGATTTTGGTGTCTCTCTCATACGAAACTCGCCATTTACAATTACAACAAATATAAATAATAAACAAACAAGAATACAAAATTGAAAGTAAAAGGGTTGGTGGCTCCCTTAAAAAAAAAAAAAAAAAATCACTAACTCTGCAATTGTATGGGTGGAAAATATTTTCATTCTTAAGAGCGATGCTACATTTTCATCCCTATTTTTCACCTTCCTCTTTCCTCCCAAATTTCTACCCTTTCACTTTCATTATTCCTTTGGCTCTCTAACTTTTCATGCAAGGAACCAAACAAAAGATCACTAACCTGCAATTGTATTTTCTTTTGGAAAGCTTTCTTTCGTGAAAATTTAGTTTCCAAAAAAAGTGTTTTTCGCCAACCAGACGGAGCTTAACAAAATTATGACTAAAATATACAAATTCGTCTATGCGAGTATTGCGACACACCACACTATAGGTGGTGGTGCGATATGTGTTACTGACTAGTCATAAATTTGGTTTTTGGCATATGCATATATTAGGTTAATGGTAAGAATCACTATGGTGTTACTAACAAGTACATAAGAGGATAGTAGGATACTAATAAGGATAATTTATCAAAATATACCTTTTATATACTACTTTTTGTAAAAACAACTTTAATAATTTTTCGACAACTTGACGCATTAAAGTTTTTTTTCCAGAGATACAACCTCACCCTATTTTCAGGGGTTAACCCATCGATTTCGAAGTTTTTATATACCACTTTTTCAATCAATGCCGTATGTGCGTCAGGTACTTACTTTTGACATTTCCCCTCCGTTTCTCTTCAAGAAAGTGTAAAACCCAACACACATGTAGAGAGCATTCGGGGGATTAAAGTGGGTCCACACCGAAAACTAGTGAGTCAAAGTCAAAAAATACGGTAAGGTTATATCTCACCAAAAAGAAAATTTTAAGGTGTTACGTCGCCTGAAAAAAATATACTCCATTCCTTATTGATGTAACGATGCTCCTGGTTTGACTTGCACTATTGTCAATGGATATATTTGACTATAAATATCTATAATTATGTATTTGTAAAAATTATAAAAAATTGATATTATCAAAGTAATAATTGAGAGGAATCAAACAAGACATCATGTGACTATGTTTTTTCTTATAAATTGAGAAAAATTTATAAGATTCTATATTATTCCAAATAGTGCCAAGATTCTAACTAGGAACATCAATCAAGAACGGAGGGAGTAAAGGTTTATCATGACAAAGTTTCCTATTAATAATCATATATGGAGATTCCTTGTTATGTTGCACCATCATTTGAGTGTGCGATGCTTCACATGGAAGTCAAATTGTAAAAGAACTATGCTGTGAAAATGTTTCACCATCTTCTTCAAAGATAATAGTATCACTCTAACATTGTCAACAATATACTTCAAAAAGCAAAACAATCAAAAACTTTAACATTGTCAACAATAGAGGCCAACTTCTGTCGGTGTGAGTGTGAGCATATGATTAGGTTAAACGAATATGGACATTCATTTCAAAGTGAAGCAAATAACCTATATCTTCCTGAGACTATCCTACTAAAACTATAAACTTATAACCAAGCTATATGCATATACTCTGCTAAGGTAAGTAAATGGGCAGATCAATCTTTTGATCTTGCAAGGAACACAAGTCTTCTGCTTTGATGATATTGCTTGTGCTCTCGGTCTCGGTCTCAGTCTCGTGGCTGAGGTCATTAACCATCTTTATGAAGTACAAATGCCTGCAAATAACAATAAGTTTACTGAAAGAAATGGGGGAAAAACAGATTTACTCATATAAGAAATGTCCAATAATTACCATCTGCTGTCAGCAGTCAATTCCGGATGAAAGGCCGTTCCTAGCAAATTCCTTTGCTTTACAGCTACAATCACTTTGTTAAGAGATTCAGGATTCACCTAAAAAGGTCAGGTATGACGACATGAAATTTCCGATTTAACGTGTGGCCAATAAATTTCATAATGATCTAGCTCTCAATAAATGTTAATTTCAATCAAGGAAAGAAAGCAAGGAAACAAAATCAATCATATGCATGAAACTTGGCCCTTTGAACAAAGAATGATTTCCAAACTCCGAATCTTTTGGAGTCCATAATTTCACACATCAGCAACAGCAGATTTAGACGTAAAAATAATCAACCAAAAACCAACCTTGATTGAGAATTTTGATTAATACCACCCCTTAACTTTGACAAATATTCATACAACTAACACTACCAGTTTTATAAGATAATTTTCATAGGGCAATCAACTAAAACAATCCTGAAGTCAGGCATTTTTTCAAGTAACGACCATACACTCCTAAGTCCTATGTGACGCCAACTGGCAAGAAAGAGAACATGGGTGGTTGTTGAGATGCAAAGTAGTTAGGAGTGGGTTTAATTTAATTTTTAAGGGTGTTTTTTGTTACTTCAACTAAAACTATGGCCAACCCTCAAATCTTCTAGTCCAACCATAAATGATTATTAGGTCCTTTACTTCCTCTACAAACAACTAGTAAAGACTATAGAAACTAATATAGGATCCATCAAGCCAATAAATTAAGCTCTCTTCTTATTCCTATGCCCATGACCAGCTCTTCCTACATTAGAGTACCCAATAATACAATCAATGATGCCCCCATCATACGGCATACTTCGTTTGTTCTTGGCACATCACTTAAAAAAGCCATGTGAAGAGGAGAGAGATAGAAATAGATTAAAAGTGGGACCCATGTCGTAGAAGAGAGATAGAGAGAACATATTATCAAATAAGGAAAAGTTGCAATTAATGTAACTTTCAAATAAGGGAAACGTTGCAATTAAAAAAGAATGAAGACAGTATATTAGAAAATGGGACATGATATCTGCTACCCCTAGGAGAGTGTTAGACTATTCACCGCCATTAGAGTTTAGAGTTCATTGGCAGACAATTTCATAATGTAGAAATCTAAAAGTTACGGACAACATATCCCACCCAGATTGGGTTCCTAAATATGTGGTGATTTGGAGACGCTGTTTGCTTACTAATTTCACGCTCAAGCGTTCTAAGTGTGTTGTTAAGCTTTTAATGCTCAATAGCTGATCCCAGCTAATAATTACCCTTAGCCCTATCACATAGAGACTTTTATAATTCAGACCATAGCATTCACATAAAATTACATCAATGGTGCAGCTTACTCTCTCTAACAGATTCTTCAGTATCTTTATCAAAGCTCGATACTAGGTTCAAACTAAAAGAAGGGAAAAAAAAAGGCCATCTCTTCTATTGAGGTTCATTCAAAAATAATCATCAGCCTCTACTTCTGCTGAAGTTTGTACTTCACACCATTTCTTTGAATTCAGATATCAAGTTATCAACATTTTTACTGATGCAAGAGTCATAAGGCCTTGGGAATAAAATCTAGTACAATGACATCTAAAGGCAAAGTGTAAATCGGTGACATGATTATGCTTTAGCTCTGTCAAAAAATCCAACTCACTTGTCTTTGGTTGTTGAGATAGTTATAATTCCAGTTTCCAAAGAGGCAGGAAAGGGCCACGCTAGTACGCTACACTGACTGTGTTGTATTGCGCATTCAGCTGAGCTAATGATGGTCTATGTATAACATTTTTGTTCATTAGTTGATGGTTATGAAAAATTTCAACCCACAACCAAAAAAAAAGAGAAGCTCTAACAGTAACCTAACTAAAAAAATCAGCTATTTCCAGAGATCTTGAATATCACTTATATGACCTAATCAAACTCATCATGCCCTCCCTATCCACCTTTGATGCATCAAAAAGTCTCATGAAGGGTTTCACTTGGTTTCAGAAACTTGGAATATCACAGAAATTTTGAAAACCCTTCTTTAAACGACCAACACGTTTTTCCGCCTCGAGTATCTCAGTGTCTTAAAATGATCTTTTTTTTCCTCTAATAAGTAATACCATCCTTTTAAATAACTGAAACTAACTCTAATACCTTCTTTATCTCTTGTTCTAATTTATCAAATTATACCTTCTTTATGTATAATATTGGCAACGACAGAAAAAAGATTTTAGATTTCTTGGCAAAAAGAAAAGAAATGATTTATTTGTTTCTGATTTTCAAATTGTTAAAGATAAATATTTTTCCACATTTACCCATTTATATCTTACCCTTTTGTTCCTGTGCAACATAGCTAACCGCAAGTGTAAAAGTTCCTTCCTTCCCTCCAATAACTACAAACCTTGGTAGAGTTAAAGGTATTATCTTCTCAAGTAAAGAGTTAACATGCATGATACAACAATGATCAAGCAAAGAGTTTGGCTTAAAGACAAAACAACCATATATTCACAGCAAAGGAAACCCCAAGAGAGACAGAAAGGAGGTGTAGAAAGAAAAGAAAAAATCTCTATTAGATAATTCTTATAAATGACCAAGGGAATTGGTCATGACATTGATGAAACTCCTCTTATGTTATAAACTGTGGAAATACAACTCTCAGAAGCCTGATTAATTTGAAACCTACAATTCCAGTTTCAATGAATTAATTCAGTCTCTAACCACCTCTCCACCCCCCAAAAACCTGGCCCACCATACATGCAAATGATCAAATAGCAGGTTGACAAACTCCATCTCGTAAAGTATAAGGAACCTACATAGCACCACAAACTGGATACTTGTTCATGAAAATTGGCTACCTTCCAGTACATCCACCATTTTCAGATGCTCACAAGTCACAAGTCATAAGCCATGGGGAAAGAGTTTGTTTACACCTTATGACTTGAACACAATCAACATCCATACTAAGCTTCTCTGCTTCATAGAACGGGAACAAAATATGAGAATATGCCATATTCCACTGTCTTAAGTTCATTCCTAGAGAAAGAAACTTTGGGAAACAGGTATCACTCAATTGTCTATCCATAATGCAAAAGAACCACCCTTGCAGGACTTCTATGGTTGTGGGTCGTGGCCCACAGCTTCAACAGCATAACATTTTTTCTTTGGACTTGGACCAACCCAATTGACAGGCCCGGACCGGCCTGCCAAAGTTTTTTTTTTACAGAAATATAATGTTCAGCTAAAGTTGGGTTGAAAATTTCAATTTGTGAAATCCCCCCACCCCTTTCTTTTCCTCCATATTTTACCTCCTCACATTTTCTGTTACGACCCCTTTCTATTTCCTCCTATTCCACACACAGAAACACTTGTTCCCTTTGACACTCTCAACTCTCGTACTCTCCAATTTTCTCATAAACTTCCAAATATTCTTCACAAAATTTCATCAGCACCAATGAGTTCTTGTTTTACCTCTTCTCTTACTTCTCTTTTTCATATAATGAATTATCTATTATCATCCACTACTAAACAAAAAGTTCTTCTTATGTAACCCAATTTAGCAGATACTTTTCAAAGGGTTGTCAACAAGCGCGGCTGTAATGATCGAGACACAAATAAGTAGAAAAATATCTCCTATTTTATCTTCCAAAGAAAAGGTACAATTACAAAACTGGTGATAAAGAATTCTTCCAAATCCCACAAAAAAATTCGCCAACTTCCCTAATTTGTTCATTTGGGCACATCGAAATGAAAACACTTCTTTTAATAAGTATAAACTAATCATTTTCTGAAGATGAATAAAAGAGGGGGAAAAAGAATAGGTTCCGTAAAAACTGGCCCAGAGCATAGAATTCATCCAATTATATAGCTTGAACAGGCTAAACAATGGCATCAGTGGCTATGAGTTGGTCCATTAAGGGCTCAAGGCTAAACCTAACTGAGCCTGACCCGATGTTCACCAAGCTCTAAGCCCTCTAACTACAATAAAGTAGAATTTATTGCCAAGGGGAAGAACCACAGAACTCTTCAAGCATATACACAAAGGATCAATTCCTGGATCTGTGTTTCTCAAAACCCTATGTCTTAGGATGACACAACAGGACAGACTACACATTGAGTCAGAGAAGGAGGAAATTTGAACAAGTATTAAGCAACAGAACAGAAAGGACCCTTTAATCCATATATACCTTCACTTTTCAAAATCTCTGGGACCTTGGATTGAGATCAGGACTAGAACCTTATCAAGGTTTTGGACATCCTTCTTCAAAGGTCCTCTAATAAAGTGCAATTCTCTTAACTAACGAGGAGAAACTTCGAGAAAGGGGGCAGGCAACCACAAACTCCTCCTAAACTAGGCTTTGCATGTCCACAATCCGATTCCGTCAGCCTTAGACTAAGTTTGCGGAACAAAGAATTATGAAAGGATAATATAAGAAACTCATGAAACAAAAAGATTCCGTTACAAATCTAAACCATTGGATGCACCACAGGTTGATATGGAAATTATGCATGACAATTAGCTTCAAACTTGTCCATAAACATATTCTTGAACTCTTTTACAGACCCACCACAGTTCATATGTGATAAGTCATAATAACTAAAACCTCAAATTACTAAATCCTTAGCTAACCTCTGCGCTCTCCTTTGCTGCGTCTGAGTTCTTCAGATTGTCGGGAACAGGAACTTCTGCTAACACTTCAACTTCTGAACCCACTTCAAGGATAGCAGGAGCACGTATGAATACACCTCGGAAGCCTGGAGGCCCACCTTCTTTATCTGCTATATGAGGCACAGAGATATCTGCCTCAAAACTTTGAATCTGCATGAAGAATTTTTTTTTAATTTTAAGTTCCACAAGGGAAAGATTAATCGATAACAGCACCCAACAAAATAACGCAGCTAAAATGCTTGATTTTTCCATGAAAACCAAATTCTACACTCAACTAGCATATACCACTGCATTCATGACGAGATTTAACAGTCTAAATATTTAGACAGGGACAAGTACTCATTTGTATTATTTAAGCAAGGCAAACTCATGCAAACAAAGACAACCATAATTTAATAATTTACACTCTAGACACAACAGCTCTATCAGCCCGAAATGATGAGCACTTTAACTTGCAGAACATGAATAGCATAGGCATCAAGACATGCTATCACCGGTTTCATTAGATCCATAACAACTAAGACCACATAAGCAAATGCAATTTTGTCAACCTTTTATATAGAAGGAAGATTATTTTTTAATGAAAAGAAATGCAGAGCAAATTCATCACATACAATAAAAGCAACGATAAAAAAATTTCAGGCCAATGATACTGATTTTCATATTGCCAGACCAAGCAACAGGAAACAAAAGCTCCCAAAACTACCTGGCTACCAAAGAAATTCCTGTGGACTGTGCAATCAAGGCCTCCAACAAGTTCCTGTCCACCAGCTTTCTGACCTGAAAAACCCAAGTCCCTGCAGATCGTCAGCTTATTTCTTAGTAATTTCATATGTGTTCCAGCTCTTGATTATGAACACATTCAGACTCGTATCCCTCTCCATTCAATATAAATTCTTACTATTGGTCTATGATACTTGGACTCTTCATTTGACCTCAAGTACCCGTATTGGATGCTCTACACTCTGACATGGGTATGGAAACTTCAACACTTCATTTCGAGCATAAATAGGAGAGGGGACACTTAGACACATATTGGTTACCCGAGTCGGAGTAACATAGCTATTTGGTTGACAATTTGTCAACAAGTTAAGAATTAACGAGGCATCTGTTCGAGTATAAGAAAATGGTTGCCTTAATTGACAATTGAGAAAGAGAAAACTGTACCAACAACTTTATTTGCCAAGAAAATCAGTCCTGCACACGTTCCCCAAACTGGTTTGCCCATCTTGACAAACTCCCTCAAGGCAGGAAACTGTTAACACCATCGAAAGCATTCATTATTGCTCTACGTATTCTCATTCCACAATTCTGACTCAAAACTTCTTAATATTAATGCAAATTTCCCATTTCAACATTCATAAAAATCCCATCAAAAACCCAAATGAAAAGATTCTCATAGAACAAAGTAAAGGAAACCCAGTTCACAAAAAGTTACAATAAAAGAGAGAATAGAGAAAAAAAAATTCACTCCTATCATTCCTTTAATTAACTCAACTTTCTTAAAATTAATGCAGATTTCCATTCCAAAATTCACAAAAAACTCAATCATAAAACACAGTTAAATAAAAATCCCATAGAACAAAAGTTAAGCAAACCCAATTCATATAATAAAAGAGATAGTTGTTATACAAAAATACCTTTTTACGAGTAACAATCCACTTAAATAGTATCGTAAACAAAAAAAAAAAAACCCTTTAAGATAGTTAGTGAGACGGTCTTACCATATTATGAAACTCGGCGAGTTTGGCCATGGTGGTACTTTCACCACCAGGAATGATGAGGGCACCAACATTCTCCAACTGTTCAGGCTTCCTAATTTCAACACCCTTTACTCCTATCCTCCTCAGTGCTGCACACACAAAATCGACACAAATAATGATGTTTTTTTTTTATGGGAATTAGCAAGAAAAGTAAAGTAGTAGTAATATAAGGAAAACAGAGAGGAAAAAGAACCTGCGATGTGTTCGTTGAAAGAGCCTTGAAAAGCAAGAACTCCAATTGCCATAATTATTAATTAGAGTATTTGTTCTTGCTTGTTAGAGGAAGGATTGCTTATTATACTTGCGATGATATTTGAAGAGTGGAAAATGAAGCAAATGTTGAAGCCGTTCGTTTATTTGAGTTTTATATGTGGTAGCTGGCTAGCTGCTTCCCAAACCTCATGATGGCGTGCCGCCCAACAGACTTTCACACTCAGTGGCTCAGTGCCGCATACCGTATTGGTTGGACTTGGAGCCCTTCATTTCGTCTTACCACGAGTGTCCACGACTAAAACAACCTACCCCCGGTTTTTTTTACTTGTTACATTTTCGTTAAATAGTTGTTTTTTTTACTTGGTACATTGTTTAAACTTTTATTATTTAAAGTACCTGGCCCACCAAAAAGTAATAACTTTATTATGTATTGTACTTTTCTAGCAATTAAATTCTCCCTGGTAGCGTTAGTTTTGAGTTTTCTCAGTGGTAGCACTTCTTGTTTGTTTTTCTCATTGGTAGGCCTCAACTTTAATTTTTTCTCCCTCGTATAACTTCCGTTAAATTTCCGTTAGTTTTACTTTGTTTTAAGTTTGGCACGCATAAGGTGACATTTTCAACACGCAAAACGAGATATTTGACCAGGTTTGCACGCCTAGGAAAAATACTCTATCTAGGATTTGTTGGGTCAATTTGTCTTTAAGGACTCAATTTGAGGTCGGAATTATCAAAAAACGACCATAAATACCTCATTTTGCGTATTAAAAACGTATCGTTTTGCGTGTCAAAATAAAGCAGAGCAAAACTAACGCAAACTTAACGGAAATGCTACGAGGAAGAAAAAAATTATAGTTGACGCCTACCAATGAGAAAAAAAAAAAGAAATGCTACCACTGAGAAAACCCAAAACCCAAAACCTCGGGGCTACCAGAGAGAATTTCCCATATTTTTTTTACTACTTTTCCCATCAAAAAGGAAGGTTCCCCCACCTCATTTAATGCTAAAAGGGTCAGAAAGTACAGAAAAAAAGGTTGAAAAAGACATCTCCTATAAACTAGTGAAAACAACAATGTAGCAAGTAAAAAAAAGAAGAGGGACTATGTAGGCATGTTTTTATTTCGCCTACGCGGTATGAGCGAGTATTAAATTTGACTACTCCATTTTAAAGGTTTTATTGAAAAATATTTTGAAAGAAGTCGCCAACAATTCTTTCTAGGAAGAATCATAAACCTAATTGGATATGGAAAACCGTAGGGACAAATTGTGGGAATAGACTCCATTGATGGTTAAAATGAACCAAAGATTAAGTTCGGGGGTGAGGGTACAAACACGGTCATAATGAACCACATTCGCCCATTGCTGGCCTCTACTAAATATCGATTCATGTCAATGTTTATGCAAAAGAATAACCAAGTAATGTTTTAAGCACCCTAAAAATAATAATTAGTCTAGGTTAGTTCAGGAAACACATAAAAGACTATATTTTAGTGATATGTTATTAGGCAATCAATTTACAGGGAACTTAGCAGGTTGTCCAAATTAATCTGATTAATATTAGAACAGTTCTTTAGGCCTTGATTAGCAAAAATAACATGTGGGTGATAAAAGCAATAAAGCAGGACAATCATATAATATGATCAGAGTGATCAGGCAAGCATATAATATGTGTAGGCAGGAATAATAATAATATGAATATAAAGTAAAGTATAGAAAAGGGATTAGAATATACAGTAGAACGACTATTACTTAAAGATCTACATCATGAAATAAATTGTTAGTAATCTCTAGGCAATAAATATAATTGATTATTCAAGGATCCTCAGGAATTATACGTAGGCGGCTTAGATTGAGGAGCACAATGATCATTAGGCGGAGCAATCGTGGAACCAGGAACGTAGTATGATCAGGAATTGAAATTGATTTGATGTATTGAAAGTATTTTGAGATTCGTAATTGTATTCGTAAGTGTTTGTAAGGATTTTGTGCTCGTAATATAATAATGAAAAGCCGTCCGTGATTCGGGGAATCACAGGTATTTATAGGAAAAAGGAGCGTGCGCCTCACGCAGCAACCTGCACCTGGCGCAGGCCTACGTGTCAGGCGCACGTCCACGCGTCAGGCGCACATTGGTGTGCATGACACGGCCAGCCCAATCAAATGTGTACACGTGTATACGCGTATTTAAAAAGATAATAAAGAAACTTGCGTCTCACACAAGACTTGCGTCAGACGCAGGACTCTGTGTGAGTCACAAGTCCACTTGTCAGGCGCTCACTGGCGCGCCTGACGCATTCTGGCCAATATGCTGGACGCACGTGGCGAGCTGAGCGCGGCCCCCGCGTCCGGCGTATATTCCAGTATATTCCTGTTTTTTTTATCAACGCGTATGTTGAAGATAATTTTTTATCCCTAAAATCCGGAGATTGAATTTCACGGAATAAAAATCTGATTTGTATTTAAAATATTTATCAAAGATAATAAAAATATTTATAAAAAATATTCGTTAAAATAATAAATATTTAATTGGGCTCTTAAATGGACTTAAAACATTTTATGGGCTTAAAATACAATTAATCATCATGAACAATTAATTGGGCTTTAGAATATCATTGCAAAACACAATTTTGGATTGGTTATTCGGATTGCTCTTCCGTTAGGTCGCACCAACTAATATCGCGGTATGTTTCATCATTGGACCCTTAAATGGCGAGACACAAGTATGTGTCTACAGAGTACCTAATTGGAGGCCCTCCTTCCACCTTTGTGATAAGAGGTTACGACTAGTCGAGTATACTAGTTTTTGATTCGAGCTCGGTTCTACATTTTAAAGTAATTGATTGAATATTCGTACTAAGCTTACTTTCATGTAAATTTGAATATGGCATTTAAAAATATCTGTAATTTAATATCTTAATAGAATTATTTTATATAATTCAAATTAAATAAGATTATTTTTCTCTCTCTCTACTTATTTTAATAAAGTATTATATTTTCCAAAATGTCTCGCAAATTATGTAGGCGGCAAAATTTTGATGAGAGAGTGACATATGCTTTAGTTTTGTTAGGTTTTCATACGATCTAATCATATTGCATAAATAACCTTTAATCCAGGATCCATATATAATCCGAATTATTAAGTGTTCTACGAATAGTTATCACTTGTAGCGTACTTGTATGAACGAATGGAGCCTTAGAATCACACTGCACGACTCCTCTATCGGTATCCATCACATGACCAAATCGCCTTGAGAGTGCTAGCTTAGTACACAAACAAAGATTGGATCTTTCACTTCTCACAAGGTATGAACTCTAGGTTGGTATTTAAATATAGGTTGGGGTTTTGATAGATAGCTCTTGAGAAAGTAGTGTCAAACTAATTGACTAGAAAACTAACAAATAATATTAGTTATATCAAAGACCTACTAGGATTAGGAGACAAGGAAGGAGTGGGAAAACTCCCACTCACCACCACATGCCTAAACCAACCGGCCAGCACACGAGCCCTCGCCAAAGCCCGTGTTGTTGTCGGCCCTCGTACGTACACTCGAGGCTTCTCGCTTGAAGCCCTCGATCAAGCCATGCACACGCAAGGCACAATGATGGGCTTATCGTACGGTGCGCTTGCCCTTTGCTCTCACGTAGGGATGTAAATGAGACGAGACAACTCGCGAGCTATTCGAGATTGACTCGGTTAAAACTCGACTCGAGTGAGCTCGACTCGAGCTCGAACTCGGCTCGAGATGTTGGCGAGTCGAGTTGAGCAACTCGATACTCGACTCGAAAGCTCGTGAGAAGCTCGAAAACCCAATTATCAATAGCAAAATGCCTAAACTCAACATTTTTCTACCTTAGGGTTGCTTTTAACATGAGACACTTGCAAGCTACTCGAAATCTACTCGGTCAAAACTCGACTCGATCAAAGCTCGACTCGGTCAAAACTCGATCAAACTCGACTCGAGTCGAGCTCGACTCAACTCGAGCTCGACTCGAAATGCTAACGAGTCGAGTCGAGCTAGCTCAAATTCGAACTCGACTCGCATCATTTACACCCATACTCTCACGCGACGAAGCAAGGCCCTAACATTTCATTTTTGAATAAAGTTCCATGGCATAGTTATTATTATTCGATTAGTTTACTCAAAATTTTTGCAAAAAATTGGTTGATTCAAAATCACGATATGTGTAGATGTCACAGATCGCTTGCGATGCTATGCCAAACGTAAGTATGTTGCTCGTAGCTTGCTCGCATATGGCCATGGGCCAACGATGCGACAAAAACTAGCTCATGGTATTCGTGCAATGCTAACCCATATGACCAACATCCAATGTCCAACGTCTCAACATCTCCTATACGACATATTTGGGCCTCTAACCCAATTAGGCTTATTGATTTAATTTCGTGCTTATGGTGTGACCCAATAGGTTCAGTCAAGAGTACGTTGTGAGTATAAGGGAAATTCTCTTTGGTAACCCTCTGTTTTTGGCTTTTCTTATAGGTTACCCCTCAGTTTTTTTAATCCCGTTGGTAACCCTCAATTATTGCATAAAAAGTGTGACATTATGTAGCAAAAAAACGTTAATTACCGTTAAATGTTGAAAATTTCCATTAAAATTTAATGGCATGCAAACCAAGATTTATCAATCAATGAGTTTTACAACACGCAAAATGAGGAATTTTAGGTCGTTTTTTGTCAATTTTGACCCTTATGGGACAAAATGACCCCTGTTGTAGCCTGAAATATACGGTACCTCTGATGGCACTTGGGCTCATTTGAGCCGTACACGTGTCCTCCTCTGATAAATGGAAGAAAAAGGATCTACCCTTTGGGCTAGGCTCAGATTGTTTAAAAGGCTGCTTTTCTGGCCCAAAAGGAAGTCAGAGGCCAGCCCTGTGAGGTGGCTGCATGAGAGTGGTTGGTAAACTCTCCCAAATCATGGCCTGCCACGTGTCATGATCTGATTCTTCAGCCAATCAGAAGCCACTATTCTAGGTCAGATTTTAAGGTTAGCTGTCATCTTGCTATCACTATAAATACCCCTGAAATCAGGAGAAAGATCATTCAATACAAACAGTGCAAAGTTATTCTGTACAATTACTCTCTCACTTTCTCTCTCTATCTCTACTTTCTCTTAAAACTCTTGATATCTGACTTAAGCTTCGGAGGGGGAACCACCACCCAAACCTCCAGGGTGGGTCCCTTTTTGCAGGTTCGGGAGTGAAGCTCAGGCTTGGATTAGGTTGATTCAGACATTTGTTGCACAAGTCTCCAAGGAAGAACATCTAAGGGATACTAGTTTACTTGCTAGACAAGAAAGCTCAATCAGCAGCTTACTTGTTGAACAAGAGGACTAAACATTTGGCGCCGTCTGTGGGGAGACGCAACGATGACTGATTGTCAATCGTCCCGACCTTGCCGAGGAACCGAAGTCTTCGGGTTAATGTCGAAGACACAAGTAGAACACGAGATACCGCCTCGGGGAAGGGATAGACCCCGTCCATCGTCCAAGTTCTTTGGACCAAGCCAAGAACTTGTCATTCAAGAGAATCTTGAACGTCCGTGGCTCGCCGCCCATCTAGAGAACGCCTTGAATGATTTCCAGGCAAAGATGGGCTGCGATCGTCCAGGAACGAATCAAGAGCAATATGTTGTTTTTTCCGCTAACCCCGAGCCAGTTGCTAACAATCCACCTGGCCTCCCCCAGGGGACGTTCCCAAGACGATCGTCCAGGTCCTAGTCGACTGTTCGTCGGGAACCCTCTAGGAGAACGGCAAGAGGAAAGCAGCCCGAGAGGATAATGATCGGCGAAGAAAGATGGACTGGAACCCGGTGGTAAGGACCCGGGACCATGTTCGTCCAAGCGGGCACCGAATGGAAACGAGACGCCGAGAGAATATCTAGAAGCAAAGAGAGCAAAGCAGCAATACAACGATCGGCGACGGGTTCTACATCATACCCGAGAGACCCTCCTTTGAGGTTGTCGTCCGAGAGGGAGGGACGAAGTTTAAGTCACTCTCTTGTTCATCCACGACAGAGAAGACAGTGGCTCGGCCCATGGTCTATAGGCGTCCATTGCCCGCAAACACGTCGTCCGATCCGGTGTTAAAGGAATATCGTAAGGAGTACATACCCATTGAGGGACGAGATGAGAGCCCTCCAAATTAACCGGCCCACTCCATTCTCGGCGGAGATAATGGAAGCGCCCCCTTCCCAAAGGTTAAACTCCCTACTATAGAACCTTTTGATGGAACAACAGATCCCGATGATCACTTATACGCTACAAACATCGGATGTACGTCCAAGGAGTAGATGATGCTACCTGGTGTAAGAACTTCCCAAAGAACTCCGAAAGGAGTAGCTCGAAGTGGTTTAACAATCTTCCACCCAATTCGATCAATAATTTCACGGAACTCGGTTTCTTATTCACTAGTCACTTTGTTGCCAACAAGCAAGAACAAAAAACAAGCATGCACCTAGGCAAGGTCGTCCGGGGGACCTAAGGAGGCTCTTAGAAGTTTCGTTAAGAGATTCAACCTAGAAGCCCTTCAGATCCAAGATCTTAATGCTGGAGTGGCCTTTGACGCCTTCATTAGGGGTCTAAGGCCAGGGAGCTTTAAGTTTGATCTTGTTAAAAAGAAAATCTCCACTATTGCAGAAGCCTTAAGGGAAGTGAAGTGTTTATTCACGCTACCGAAGTGTGTCTTGAGGCAAAGCATCCCGAGTCTAAGAAGCCCTGAAGAGGTTGCTCGACCCAAAGAAGGCCGAGACTTGGGCTATAACCTCCACCACCACTTCGTCCAGAAGGAGCAAGAGAAAAGAGGCTGAGCCATCCTCATGCAATCCTATTGAATTTAACAAGGACCAATACTCCATTCTCATGGAGATTAAGGATCAATATGAGTTGAAGGCCCCAAGTGAGATGAAAACCCCTTATAGAAATAGGGATAAGAGCAAGTATTGCCACTTCCACAAGGATTGCGGTCACGAAACTAATGAATGTAAGCACCTCAAGAAGGCTTTGGAGGAGCTAGCTCGAAAGGGAAAGATGAACTCCTATATGCCTCGAGGGGGAAGGAAGTTTCAAAGGAAAGACAATTGGCGAGACTAAGAAGAAGGAAAGTGAGAGCACGAGACGAGGATGTTGTTCTCGTAATTTCCGGAGGGTTTCTTCTTTGGAGGACCAACCAATAGAGGACACAAAAACTACCTTAGGGAGCTTGGCCAAGTTTTGTTAGGCGATCGGACAAAGGTGAGCCCTTCCCAAGGGTGGTAGTTAGTGAGCAAGATCGGGCGGAGTTGAGGACTCCCCATGATGATCCTTTGGTTGTAGAAATGAAAATAGCAAACTTGAGAGTAAGAAGAATTCGATCGACACTTTGGAAGCTCGACGGACATCATCCGTCTTGCCGCTTGTCCGGATTAAAATTTGATGAGAAGAACTTGGTTCCCGTTCACCACCCCATCATAGGGTTTGGGGAGGAGTCATCCACCCAATGGGAGCTGTTACTTTGCCCGTTCGAGTGGGAGAAAAGGATGCCGCTAGAACTCTATTTATCAAGTTCTTGGTGGTCCGAGATTTGACGACCCTACAATGTCATTCTTGGACGACCAACTCGAATCACGTCAAAGCCGTAATAGTAACTCACATGATGTTGATGAAGTATGAGTGTGATGATGGCCGATTGGCTCATTATATGGGGACCAAAGGTGGGTAGGGAGTGTTATCCGACTACCCTCAAGCCGTCATCATGGAAGATATGCAATGAAGATCGAGACGAAGGTTCTTTGGTGAAAGAAAAACGTCGAAATAGAGAAAGATAAGACGAAGGTGATTAGCGAGAGGAAAACGTCCGGGATAGTCAAGGACCACTTGGCCTCATTGAAGATGGCCATTGAGAGCCCTCGGACGCCTCTCTCGCTCCCTCCGGGGAAGGCGTCGAGCATCTTCCCAAAGAAGAAGAGAAAATATGAAATCATCAAGGAAGAGCCTCCCTTGCTCGAAGAAGTGATGGCCATCATGGGACTAGCAATAGAGCGTCGGGAACCGGTCGAGGCCCCGGAAGACGTCCTTCCGGATGAGGCTCGTCCAGAACGAACCTTGAAAATTGGTTCTTCACTCTCTTTAGGCTTGAGAAACCTCTTAATCGACTTCTTGAAAGAATTTCAAGACGTGTTTGCCTATTGTGTTGAAGAAATGCATGGAATTGATCAGTAGCTGGTCCATCGGCTAAATGTTGATCCAAAATTAAAGCCGGTCAGTCGAAGAAAAGGCATTTGGGGTCGGCTAGGAATCAAGCGGTCGACCGGGAAGTTCGAAGTTGTTGGAGTCAAAATTCATCAAAGCGACTTATTATCCGGAATGGATAGCAAATGTGGTCATGGTGCCCAAGCCCAATGGCCCTGGAGGATGTGTGTAGTCTATACCGATCTCAACAAGGCTTGTCCCAAGGACAGTTTCCCGCTGCCGAAGTTGGATCGTCTAGTGGACTCCACAGCCGGCCACGCTTTACTAAGCTTCATGGACGCCTATTCAAGTTTCCATCAAATTCCCATGTGGCCAGAGGATCAGGACAAAACGTCCTTCATTACCGAAAAGGACTATATGGCCTGGTTGAGAATGCCATTTGGTCCGCGCAATGCTCCGGCCACATTCCAAAGATTGTTCAATCTTGTTTTTCAGCCACGGTTGGGAAGGAACATGGAAGCGTATATTGATGATATGATAGTCAAGAGCCGTCAAGAAGAAAGTCATGTGGGTGATTTGAGAGAAACTTTTGAAACTCTCAGGAAATACAAGTTAAATCTGAATCCCAGCAAATGTGTTTTTGGGGTTTTGTCAGGGAAGTTCCTAGGCTTCTTGGTAGACCAGAGGGGAATTGAAGCAAATCCCGAGAAGATACAAGCTATTTTAGACATGAAGTCTCCGTCAAAGGTAAAGGAAGTTCAAGAGCCGACGGGTTGCTTGGCTGCCCTTGGACGTTTCTTGTCTAAGTCAGGCGACAAGTGCCATCACTTCTTCGCCACTATTAAAAAAAAAGCTAAGTTTGAGTGGACAAATGAGGCGGAGCAAGCACTACAAGAGTCAAGGACCACCTTCGCAACCGCCTAGGTTGGTCGGCCGCCGAGGGGGAGAAGCTGTTTGTATATTTGGCCGTGTCCACTCAAGTTGTGAGGTCTTTGTTCTTGGCCGAAAGAGAATCCGTCCAAGTCCCAATATACTTCGTGAGTCACGTACTCAAAGACGCGGAAAATAGGTACACTCCCGTTGAGAAGTTTGGATTGGCCCTCGTCATGGCCAGTAGAAAGTTAAGGCCCTATTTCTTGGCGCACAGTATACTCGTCTATACTGATCAACCTTTGAAGCAAGTTCTGCAGAAGATGGAAGCCACCGGGCGAATGCTAAAATGGGCAGTTGAGCTCAACATGTTCGATATATCATTTGAACCAAGGAAAGCCATTAAGGGGCTAGCCTTGGCAGATTTTATAGTTGAGCTTACTCGGCCCAATATAGAGCCAATATCAGATCCAGCTAAAGGAAGGAAGCATTGGACGCTCATGGTCGATGGGTCGTCCACAGTCAATGGATGTGGGGCAGGAATCATTTGTCAGTCTCCCGAAGGGGACAAGTTTGAATATGCATTAAGATTCCAATTCAAAGCGTCCAATAACGAAGTGAATATGAAGCACTCCTAGTCGGAATCAAAATGTGCAAGGCGGCGGAGTTGTAGAGATTGAGGCCAAATCGGACTCTCTCTTAGTCGTCGGTCGAGTCAATGGAGATTTTGAATGCAAAGAAGCATCAATGAGCAAATACATGCGACTGATCAAGGATGAGATTGAGCCATTAAAACGATTTGTTCTCGACCAAGTGCCAAGGTCGGAAAATCATCAAGCAGATGCTCTCTCTAAATTGGCCAGCTCGGCTGAAGGAGATGTGCCAAGAACAGATTTTTGGGAAGTCAAACCCAAAAAGAGCATTGACCAAGAGCAGATTATGTTTCTTAGCCGGGGAGCAGTCTGGATGGAGCCGATCATAGAATACAAGAAGACGGGGCGATTACCTTCTGACCCTGTAGAGGCCAAGTATGTGAAGGCTAGAGACAAGTGGTTTGAACTATGGGATGAGACCCTTTACAAGAAATCATTCAACCGTCCTCTCCTCAAGTGCATCACAAGAGAAGATGGCCTAGAGGTTTTGAAAGAACTCCATGAGGGAGCTTGTGCATCGCACATTGGGGGAAGAGTTTTAGGAGAAAAGGCTTTAAGGACGGGGTACTACTGGCCGACCTTAAAGGAGGATGCCCTCGTCTATGCAAAGAAGTGTGATAGTTGTCAGAAACATGGGAACTTGCATCAGAAGCCGTCCAACTATCTAACTCCTATTTTGTTCCCCCTGCCTTTTGCCAAATGGGGCATGGACATATTAGGACCTTTTCCGGTGGCAGCTGGGCAAAAGAAGTTTGTGATAGTTGCAGTGGACTATTTTACTAAATGGATAGAAGCTGAAGTCATGCGAGGAATAACCACCAACGACGTCAAGGGCTTCATCTGGAAAAACATTATAACTCGTTTTGGCATGCCTCAGTCTATCGTCTTTGATAATGGTCCACAGTTCGAAACGCCTAAGCTGAAAGATTGGTTGTTAGAAAGAGAAATCAAAGCTCACTTTGCGGCAGTCGCCCACCCACAAGCCAATGGGCAAGTCGAGTCCTTCAACAAGATTCTATCAAATGGAATCAAGAGGAAGCTGGAAAACGCCAAGGGACAATGGGTTGAAGAGCTGCAATTAGTGTTATGGTCCATTAGAACAACCGCTAAGAATTCAACAGGCGAGACGCCTTTCATGTTAGTCTATGGCACTAAAGCCGTCTTGCCCATTGAGATTGATGAACCCACCCTGCGAGTCATGTTGTACACTGAAGATGCCAACTGGGCCGCATTACACACGGCTTTGGACCAAGTACCAGAAGTCAGGGGCAATGCCTTACTGAGAATGCAATTGTACAAGTTGAGAATGGCTCGGGAGTTTAACAAAAGAGTTGTTAGACGACCACTCAAGGTGGGGGATCTTGTTCTAAGAAAAATGGAGGCGGTTGGACGAGCTAAGGAGCTAGGGAAGCTAACACCAAACCGGGAAGGACCTTATCTCGATTATCCAAGAGGCTGCGCAGTGGGACTTTTCGTCTCCAAGATCTAGATGGACGACCTATACAGCGTACTTGGAATTCAAGATAATTTGAAGAAGTACCACGTTTAACTCAATCGTCGTCGGAATCCACTGAAAGTTGTAGTAAGTCCAAAGTGCCACGGCACAGACTAGAAAAAAGAATTGTATACATGTATCTTGGCACTTAGTCAAGCAAAATTCATATAATACAATTCCTACTATCTTACCGTCTGTATTTTCATGTTTATTTTCACCAAGTTGGTTCACTTTGGGGCATTAAATCAGTTATTAGTCTAAAAGTGACAATAACTTGGAACAAAAATACTCATTTCTATGCCGAACATCACTCCCTCGAAGAGACCGGCCAAAAGTATAACGACCTAAAGGTTGATAACATACATTGGCAATCAATTTGACAAAATCTCTAGTAAGAGAAACGTCAAAGTCTCTAAGAGAAAGCTGACCAGAAATAAACCCTTAGTAAAGGGTACTTATTTTTAAAATACACGGGCAGCTAAGTAGTAAAGACTCTAGTAAGGGATCACTACTTTCGGATGAGTGTTGCTCACTCAAGGAAGGCGGCAAGGAAATTGTTAGACCCTGTCCCTAAAGTTCGTCCTTAGCAAATTCAGTCAGCTTGGCCAAGGTTGGCCGTTCTCCTTCTTGGACTATGGCTCGTCCAGTGGTTGAGCTTAGCCCAAGAAGGGGGGATGAGACAAGCCTATAGGACGAGCTAAAGAGAGAAGGTCGTCTAAAACCAGGACAAACTAGAAATGCCTTGGTAATATTTTGATACTGCAGGACGAGTGTTACCAACTCAAGAAAAACGGCTAAAATGTGGCTCGTTTAAAAGATGAAGACCTATTAGAGTTTCAAGACGATCCTCTATAAGCACTTGGGCACTTTTTTGAGAAATTTATAATCGTCCAAGGGCAAGGAAAAGAAGTGGCATGCGCAGTTCAATTAAAAATCGTAGACCGTCCAAAAAGTTAAGGACGAGTCACTTCTTAGTCAAATTAATGTTTCCTTAAATATCTGTGATGATCGTCCAACATTCAGGACGAAGTTCATTCAGTACTTTGTCAAATTGGAATTCAGGAAGATAAAAGACAGGCAATTGACAAAAATTCTCCTTCATATATGATTGATAAAAAATTACAACCTAAGAGCGGAAGAGTTAAAGGTACAGCGGCAAACAAGCCAAGAAACATGAAAATAAACCTAAAATTAGGCTTCGTCTTCAGCACGAGTTTCTTGGTCGTCTTCTGGGTTCTCCTCCTCAGCCGCAGCTTCATCGTCTGACTCCGAAAACTCTGGAGGTTCCTCGGCACATACCATAGCCTGATGGACGCTCTGTTGATACTCCAGACGACGAACGAAGCTGGGGACCTCAGCTTCCTCAGCTAACATCCTAAAGGCTTTGATGGCCCAACCCTTAGACGTTTCAACAACTTGAGCCAATCCTTCCTTGGCATCGTCATAAGCCCGGGCCGCCTCCCTTTCCGCACGGCGGCGGTCTTCGCCCTTAGGAGAATGTTCTCCCTTCTTAGTTCAACGGCGGCAAGGAGAGCAACATCTCTCTCACCCTTCAGATCAGCAGAGACAACATTAATAATCATCTTCAGACGATCCAGCTCCTTATACAGATCGTTGATGGTAACAAGATAATTCTTGTTTTCTGATTCTAGGAGGGCTGATCTCTTCTCCAAAGCCTCCAGAGATTGATGATGAAGGGTGTTGGCCATCTCAATGTCATGGATGACCTTGTCGCCTGCCGTTGTAGCCAAATGGATGAGCTTCTTATTCTCTTTTCTCAGCTCTCTAGCCCAATCTTCGATAAGCATCTTTGCGAGTAAAAAGCTGGGGCAATGAAAGCAAAACAAATCATTAGACGAGTTTCAAAAAGAAATAAATATACACAAGTACTAAACAAAAGCGGCAATAAGTTATACCTCAGCAGCCAGTTGAGACATATAGCCCACATGCCCGGCCGATGCTCCCCTTAATCCTTTGATATAGGATTCAGGGTAACACTTGAAGAGTTCCTGATTAAGCCGTTCCTTTTCTCGCCTTTGACATTTTGGCAAAAGCGGGAGAAGACTCCTCGTCCGAGTCTAAGGTGGGAGAGCAGTGAAGGTATAGCGGGCCTTTGCCCTTATCTGAAAGAGGGGGAGAGTCATATATCTGGATGGGAAAGACGATGGCTTGTCTATTAGACGGACTCATAGACTGTCCGTCGACCCGCATCATCCTAACTCTATTGGAGTAAAACGACTCACCAGACGAGATGGATGCCGTCCTTACGAGCAAGGGGCATTCGGGAGACCGGCCCTTTCTACCGAGCCGTGAAGCCCGGATAGTTCTCGACAAGCCGTCTCTGCCCGGCACCACCAAAGCCAAGGGCGACTACGGTCTAACTTCGGCCGAGTCCGGGTCGACTTTGGCCGAGTCGAAGGCAAAGCGTCCGGTGACCGACGAGGACGGGATTTTCTCCCACTCCTCCACTAGGAGCGGCAGTAGAAGGCCCCTCCTTCAGAGCTTTGTCTTTAGGGGGAAGCATGGTCTTCTCTTCCACTCCCCCACTTGGAGTAGCCTTCTCTGTCTTCTTTCTTACAAAGCCCTTAGGCTTTTTGGCTTGAGGTTGGTCCGTGGCCGTTGTAGGCCTCTTCTTGGACGAAGAAGACTTCCCAGGAGGGAGTTTGTTGGTAGGAGCATTTTTCTGCGAGAAACAATCAAGTTAAAATGACAGACGTCCACAGATCAAAATCTAAATCAAAGTGCAAGGCTTCAGACGAAAATCACCCAAAGAAGGAGGGCGCCTTAAAATGAACACCTCCTCTCCTAAGGGAATCTCGTCCGAGCAAAATTTTGAATACAGACGAAAGTGAGGAAAAGAAGGAAGCCGTCCCAAAATTGGACAGGCTAACATGTCCCCATCCAAGGATAGGAAATCAACTTTTCATCCAGGCGTCGGAACTCAAAACCTCCCAGGGCAGTATGGTCCCAAAAGTGAAGCCGTCCTAGCATGGACGCTCTCCTTTCTCGGGCCATCCTCGTCTCGAGTAATTTTCTCTGTCGGGATAGGTGCTATTACCTGGACGAGTCCAAATGGTACTCGTCCAAAGACTACAAAATCTCCCCGACGAGTATGGTCCCAAGAGTGAAGTCGTCCTAGCATGGACGCTCTCCTTTCTCGGACTATCCTCGTCCAGGGATAGATACTATTACCTGGACGAGTCCAAATGGTACTCATCCAGAAACGGCAAAACCCCTCAGACGAGCATGGCCCCAAGAGGGTGACCGTCCTAGTATGGACGCTCTCTCCTTCTTCGGGCTATCTTCGTCCAGAGAAAGTTACGATTACTTGGACGAGTCCGAAGGATACTCGTCCAACGACTATAAAAATTTCAGACGAGAATTTCCCAAATGTGAACGTCCATGCTTGGACGTTTTCCTTCTTGGAGTAATTCTCGTCCAAAGTTTGGATGCCAATTCCGGACGAGCCACAATGATCCTCGTAAAAAAAAAATAATAAATAATAATAATAAATTTTTTTGTATGATTTACCAGTGTCTCAGCCCTCTTCTCGGCACTACTTTTGGCATATTCCTTCCAAAGATTGTCTGTGAATTTAGACATGCTTATGTCTCCCGTCCAAGAAGCCTTGAGACGCGTTCTGGCTGAGTCTGCAGCAAAGACGGAAAATTGGTTAGTCTAATGAGCTATGGACGAAGAGTTTTACTTGGGATTTGAATGGATACCTTTATCATCGGCTAACCGCAAGCCTGCGGCAACCAAGAAGTCGTCATTATAAAACATTTCCTTAAAGGGTATCCAGTTAGCTGGCCCTTTAAAGGATTTCTGGCCGGGCCTGGAGTACTTCTTTATTTTAAAGTACTCCACTACCTCCTCGTCATACTTATCCTCCAGCTCCAGCCAAGATTGCTTTCGTCCAGTATTTGTGACGGCTCGGTTATGGAAACGATAACTCTCCGTGGCCGAGTCATTGGCCGCCCTTAGATATATAAAATCGGCCTTCCATTCATGCATCTTTGACGGTTTTTCCCAGGCTGTTAGAAAGCCGGGGACGGTTGCGAATGCCTTGAGCCATGTTCCATCCACGGCACCGAGAATTTTGGCCGCGTAATGAATGTGGGTAAAGGCTTGAAGAGAGAGAGCCAGGCCGCGCAACTCGCAGACGGCTATGAACGTCAAGACGTTGTGCCAGGCGTTGGGAGCCAGTTGGTTGTGGCCGATGTTGTAATAACGAAGCACTTGCTCTATAAATTCATGAAGGGGGAATCTCAACCCCGCGTCCAGAGCCAGCTTGTAGACAGTAAAATGATTTTTGGGAGTGCTCAAAATAGTGGCCTCCTTATTAGGGATGACGAAGGAAAAGCCCGGCATGGGCATGAAGTTGGATAAATAGCTAGGGTCCGACCCTATTTTCTCTAGCCATTTGCGATTGGCTAAAATAAATGCGGGGTCAGAGAGAGGACCTAATCGTTTTCTAATCTCAAACGAAGTAGTGGAGGCTTCGTCTGACTCATCGGCAGCCCCAGAATCCCTGCTGTTATCGTCTTCGCCAGTTTCCTCCATCTCAGTGTCCCGTCCCGAAGGAGCGGCTTCGGGTTTATTTGGGACTCCTCAAAGCTGCGGCTAGGGGAAAGGGGGCCGCCTAAAGGCCCAGCAATTCGGACCTCCCTCGTCTCATCTGGAACTCGTCCAGAAGATTCCTCCATATCTGAACTGTTTGACGGGATTATTATTCTTCGTCTTAGACGGGCCGTTTGCTTGACGCGCGCCAGATTACCCTGCACGGGTAAAGACTGGGTCGTCTGACTTTCTCGGCCAAAACTATGAAAAAATATGTACTCGGCCAGAAGAGGTCCAACTCTAGAATGTGCCGAAGAAGAAGTATCGGTTCTAGGGTCAAGACAAGCTCTTGGTCGGCTAGGATTGTTTGACGAAGAAGATTCCATTTTATTGTTTTTCTAAGAAAGAATAAAGAATAAAGAAGAAAGAAATGAACAATGAAACGATACCGCTAAGAACGTCCGGACGATTCGGTGAAGAATCTTGAAGCCGGACGATCTCCCTTTCTCTCTAGAAAATTTGCGAGCTTCTCTCTCTAGAAAAATTCGTTCAAGGTGTGAAATGATCAAATGTTTTCACACCAAGTTTATTTATAGAGGAGTAAGAAACTCATGGAGCCGGTCCAAGAATGACCGAAGAAAGGGTCCAACGGTTGGTTATGACCGGTAAAACCCAGAAAAGGCGAGTCCTTTCATTCATTTTAAATAAGGCTACCTTGGGTAAAAGGGCCTTAACTGTCAGATGGGCCTAATGAAGCTACGTTGGGTAAAAGGGCCTTAACCGTCAGATGGGCCAACAGTGAAAACCCTTTTAGGGGCAAATGTTGTAGCCTGAAATCTACGGTACCTCTGATGGCACTTGGGCTCATCTGAGCCGTACACGTGTCCTCCTCTGATAAATGGAAGAAAAAGGATCTACCCTTTGGGCTAGGCTCAGATTGTTTAAAAGGCTGCTTTTCTGGCCCAAAAGGAAGTCAGAGGCCAGCCCTGTGAGGTGGCTGCATGAGAGTGGTTGGTAAACTCTCCCAAATCATGGCCCGCCACGTGTCATGATCGATTCTTGATCAATCGAAGCCACTATTCTAGGTCAGATTTTAAGGTTAGCTGTCATCTTGCTATCACTATAAATACCCCTGAAATCAGGAGAAAGATCATTCAATGCAAACAGTGCAAAGTTATTCTGTACAATTACTCTCTCACTTTCTCTCTCTATCTCTACTTTCTTTTACAACTCTTGATATCTGACTTAAGCTTCGGAGGGGGAACCACCACCCAAACCTCCAGGGTGGGTCCCTTTTTGCAGGTTCGGGAGTGAAGCTTAGGCTTGGATTAGGTTGATTCAGACATTTGTTGCACAAGTCTCCAAGGAAGAACATCTAAGGGATACTAGTTTACTTGCTAGACAAGAAAGCTCAATCAGCAGCTTACTTGTTGAACAAGAGGACTAAACAACCCCTAAACTATAACCGAACAATTTCTGTGGTATGCAAACTAAGGCACGCTAATCAAGGCATTAAGTTCTAACGTAAAGTTACCGAAGTTAACATTTTTTTCTTCATAATGTCACGTTTGATATTAGGACAATAACCGAGGGTTTCCAACGGGATTAAAATAAATTGAGGGTTACTAGTAGGAAAAGCCAAAAATAGAGGGTTACCAATGGGAATTTTCCATAACTTTTTTAAGAACTTTGAAATTCAATTTCATACTTACCTTCTTATGTTAGTTAATAAAATCAGCAGGTGCATATATGGAAATCTTTTCATATAATATTTGTTGGAGTATGGAAAATACGAGATCAGGATACATTACCTTCAATTGATTTATTGTTAATGGTCCGTAAATATTATGGACATGTCCATCCAATGCTCTGGTCATTAGAAGATCAGCATGAACGTCGATAGTTACATCAATTCTAGCAGTTTTGATTTAAATAAAAAGTAATACTTTAAGTAGTTTGAACTTGTTTAAATATATTAGGTTTTTTTGCGCTTTGTATCCTCTATAATGTCATGGAATGATTGGATATATATATGTGTTTGGGGAATAATTTTCGTTATTGAATATTGATATATTGTTTAGAACAACAGTATAGTATAGTATGAAGAAGGTTATGGTAGCAATGAATAAGGAGACCATCAAGAAAGATCGGATATTGGAATTACCGGAACATCTAAGATATCAAATACTCAATTACCTTTGCATCGATGAAGCTGCGACAACCGCCATCCTCTCAAGTTCATGGAAGAACTTGTGGCTAACCCTCCCATGCTTAAGGTTAACATAATGTTTCTTCTCCAATCATATTAAGCAGAACCCTACAATCTCACATGAAAACTTCTCAATAGTGTCGATCACATATATACTAGATGGTCCAAGTGCGGTGTTCACCACAATAACATAACGTTGTAAGAGCTTAAACTTCATATCCCAACATTAGATCTTAACATTAATACTTACGATGTCCCAAAATCACTAACTTGCCTAGTAAATAAGCTTCTTGTTCACGCAGTCAATCAATTCTGAGTCAAGAAGCTTAGTTTTTCAATTGGTCAATGGGATGACTACCACTCTGAGCTTAATTTTACTGGTATATACTTGCCTATTTCCTCCTTGAGTTCCTGGAAACAAGACATAACTAAGTTGAAATTAAGGAGATGCATGCTCAATTCTTGCGTCGAAACGAGGTGGTCTACACTAAGGTGTCTATCTTTGAAATTTGTCATGGTAAATCAAAGGGTACTTGATAGTATCAGTGGTAACTGCAACCTATTAGAGTCCCTAAAATTGAAATTTATCTGGGGTGAACGTGTAATGGAAATGGACACAATACATGCCTCGTGTCTCAAAAGACTTGTCACTCTATGCATTTTTGTGGCACAAAAAAATCTTTTCAAGAAGATAGAGTTAGATAACCCTAATCTCGAACGCTTCAAATTCGACGAACTATCAGGACAAGTTGAGTCTTGTGTCATCCATGATCTAGCGTCTAGCAAGGGGTTGATTGAATTACATATCGTTAATGCCATTATAACCGATGAACAGTTGCGTATGATCATCAATTTTGCTCATATTTCGAAGCTAAGGAAACTCTTTCTTAGTAAATGTCTTGAATTGAGGAGTGTTAAAATTTCAAGGGAAATTTGTGACAAAGCACCTTATAAATATCCTTTTTTGTGACAAACCACCTTATAAAACTCTTTTGGCATTAAACCACCTTTTATGAACTAATTGTTTTGCGAGATGGAAACACTTGCCGGAATTTGACATTGATTTCATTCTTTTATGCATTGACTAGCACATGCAAGTCATCTGACTCACTAAATTCCTCAAATTCTTTATTTTACCCTTCAAATATTTCACCCCATTTTTGTTCTATGTCCTAATTAAAATCTAGGGGGAAAAGTTGATGCGGGGAAACGAGGGAGAAAAGGAAATGAATTTGAGAGATTTAGTGGGTCACGTGACTTGCACGTACATAGTATGTGCCAAAAAGGTGAAATGAATGCCGGAATCCGAATAGTGGTTTCATCTCGCAATTTCTTTTTTTTATAAAAGGTGATTGAGTGCCATTCTTTTTTATAAGGGGGGTTCTCACAAAAACTGACATTTATAAGGTGGTTTCTAACAAATTATCTGAATTTCAAATAGCTTTCTGGAGTCTCTAAAATTTGTCTTTACACATTCTCCTTGTCCTTTGGAGGAACTGGAGATTATGGATGCTTCTGCACTGCAGCATTTACGCACGTCGCCTCATATTCCAAGATTTAAAGTTCACTTGAAATGGTACCACCAAAATGAACACAGTGATGCATTTTAATGTGAGAACTTAATTAAATTTCTGGACAATTTTAATGTAGCAGGAGAGATAGTGAATCATTTGGAAGTGCAGTTTACGGAGGTTGGTCTACTCACCCTCTTCTTTGTAGTGTGCTTTTAGAAAATAAGTTTTACATATACCAAGTATATACTTACACCGGTCTGAAATAAGTGAAAAACTTCTCTTCTTTATGTCAGAGCTTTTTGAAAGAAGTGTTTCACTTATTTCAGAACGGAAGAAGTATAACATATAATCCTATGAAGTGCTTACAATTATTGTTTTGTAGATCTTGTGCAGATTTTGCCATCCGATGTAATATCATATTATGTGGTTCCTCCCAATATAAGACATATACTAAGTTGTTCTCCCCTCCACAGTGTCAAGGACTTGAAAATCAACTACATCACAAATTCTTGGAAAGAATATGACAAGTTCAATGGCCTTATTGATGGTCTACTTTGGCTTGCGCGTCCAAAGACAATAATTATCAAGTTGGTTCAGCGAATGGATCATATAATGGACTCAAAGAAGCTTAAGCTATTACATTATCTCATTATATATATATATATATATATATATATATATATATATATATATATATATATATATATATATATATATATATATATATATATATATATATATATATATATATATATATATATATATATATATATATATATATATATATATATATATATATATATATATATATATATATATATATATATATATATATATATATATATATATATATATATATATATAATATGTAACCACGACGCATGCTTATAATTTTCTTTTCTCCCACTTGATTTTCTCTCTCTTACTCCTCATCTCTTAAAGGCAATTTTCTCTCTCCTACTTTCTCTAAAACGAGATTCTTTCACCGGCGTTCGATCGATTGCTCACATTTATCTTTCTTACTTTCAATCGATGTTCGTTCCTTTTATGATTCGAAATTTCGGTAAGTTTTCAGTTACTTTTTCATATTTTTTTCGGTTCGTATTAATTCCGAAGTTTAATTACTCTTTCTTCAGATTGTGAAGCACTAATTTAAACTTAACTTTTGCTCAATTTTACTCCAGTTGTTTGAATAATTGTTTGTGTTTTGAATATTTAAGCTTAATTTCTTTAATTGGGATACATTTCTTTTTTTAATTAGGTAGATGAAGAGAAAAATAGTTCGGAAACTTGTTGGAAAGAAGACGAATGATGATGTTGAAGTACAACTTATAAATGCTTCTGAATTTGATGGTTAGTTACCGTGTTTTTTGTTCTTCATTTTTTTTATTTTCTTTTTTTTTGCGTTTTTTAAAATGTTAGGGTTTAGATTAAGAATTGTTTGCACGTGTTATGTTGTTCAATTTCTAAAATTACTTGAGTTGGAATTATTGTGTCACCTACTAACATGTGATGGTGTCCATTGACACATATGACTAATAATTTTTTTTTGGGTAAAATTGGTTTTGATAGATGATGAACCTGAGGACGATGATGAGAAAGCTAGTGACAAGAATTCTAATCATGATGGAGATGGCATCGATGGTAATTATGAGCCTGATATAGGTGAAAGCAATGATGATGACACTGAGTCGGAACAACATGAACATGATATGCGTATGATTATCTCCGGTGGTCAGATTAAGAAGAAAGAACAAGGCAATTATTGAAGAATCAAAACACGTTCACAACAAAAAGATGGATGTTCCCGTTAGCAACAAGAATGAATCTATGTATGTTACATTTGTCACCACATCAAAATGAATTTTTTACTCCTAAAAAGTTCTAGTATTATTATATATGTTTTATTAGCTTTTCAAATATTGTTATTATAAGTTACTCTCGTTTTACCTTTTGATAAGGGACATTTATGTCACTTGTAGGAGTAGTTTTTAGATTGTTTTCATAGTTTATTTTCATTTATTTCTACCTATTTTAGCATTTATTTCTTCTTTTTATATTTTACAGCTTAATTGAATAATTAGTTTTATTTACTAGTTTTTAGCTCTTAATTTCATAATTTATTTATTTCCTTTATTTTAGTACTTTATAGATGGATTAGTTTAGTTTTCGTAATTGATTTTCTAATTTTATTATCTTTTAGTTATAATTGTTTTATTAGTTATTTTCATTTTTTTATTTTTTTATTTGTCTTGTTCCCCCCGTGTTTTGGTTTGTATATAGGTAAGCATTTCAGACTCCAATAGTCGAGACAATTGTGCTACTTGGTCAAGAAATTTGACATTAGACTATACCACATATTGCACTTAACATACACCACACCCTACCCCTAACCTACACCACACCACCAATCCCTCGAATCTGCCATCCTTCTTCACCCATACAGCAAGCAACACCACCTTTACAAGCAGTCCATGTAGCCACCACAGCACCACTACACCAAATGCCATCTCCACCGCAGCCCACAACATTGTCCCAGCCAAGATAGGAGCGGGCGCTCCGTCCCAATTCACCAACAAAGCTAGGGTTGCTTATCGCACGAGCCGAGACCGAACACCCTTGGGCTCGGCTCGGCTCGTTTAAGAATTACCCGGGCTCGGCTCGTAGGCTCGTCGAGCCTGAGATTCTTGAGCTCGGCTCGAGCTCGTCAAAAAAACTACAGCTCGAGCTCGGCTCGTGGGCTCGGCTCGAGCTCATCAAAAAGATTACAGCTAGAGCTCGGCTCGAGCTCGTCAAAAAGACTACAGCTAAAGCTCGGCTCGGCTCGAGCCCATATATTGTTGGTGGTAATTCTCCTTGAGGTTTCCAATGTGGGATTTTAACAACATCATCGAACATTTCAACAGCAACATCGAACATTTCAACAGCGAAGAATTATATTATACAAGTTAAAAACAAAATGAAAAATCGAAATAAAAATTGAAGAACAAACAGAAATTAAGAAAATACAAAACGAAACAAAATTAAAATACAATATATTACAAGATAAATTAAGAACCTCAACTCAAACGAAAATGAAAAATAATTTAAAACGAAAAATGAAATGAGAAAAAAAATTGAATCTACATCCCTAGATCCAATTTCTCACACCTGTATCATCTTGAGCAATTGCTTTCGATCTGGAAGAAAGAGTAAGAATAGAGGTGAGAGAAAAAGCAAAGCAAAACTCGAAGTGGCGATGGTGGTCTCGAGCGGCGGTGGTGGTGCTTTGACAAATTAAGCCTTAGTTGCATATCTGGCGAATATACAGGTTTAGAGGTCGTGTCGAAGGTTGTTGACAAACGATGGTGGTGGTGCCGGAGGATGTTGACGAGCGATGGTGGTCGTGCCGGAGGTTGTTGACGAGCGAAGATGCCGGCAGTTGGTGGTGGTTGTTGACGAGGGACGAGTAATTGAGATTGATGGAAGAAGAGGATGAGAGGAAGTTTAGAGGCTGAAGAGGGAAGAGGATGAGATGAAGTTGAGAGAGGGAATAGGGAGTGGGTTTAGGCCTTAGGGTTAGGGAAGACTGAAGAGGGAGGTGCGTGTATATGTGTGGGTTTATAAACTCCAATAATAATAATAATAATAATAATAATATGTATTTTTGTTTGTTTTCTTTTTCTTTTTAATTGCTTTTACCTTTTTGTTTTTATCTTTCTTCAAATATATACCTTAATTAATATTTTAAAAGAAATACTTAATATAATTTGTATTATATATAAATAATTTTTAATATAAAATATTTTTTTAATATAAAATATTTTTTTAGTATAAAATTATAATCGAGCTGTTCACGAGCTTTTCGAGCCGAGCTTTGCTTAGCTCAGCTCGGCTCGTTTAAGTCTCGAGCCGAGCCCGAACTCGAGCCGAGTCACAACGAGCCGAGCTTTGACCGAGCCGAGCCCTGAACTGTTCGCGAACAGGTCAGGCTCATTATCACCCCTAAACAAAACAATGAAGCTCCAGAATGTATGAGCGACCTAGGAGCGATCTCATAGCGGGGGCTCAAATAAAAACGTGCTACAAACTCTCATTAAACGAATAAACGACTGCAATTCATTAAAGTTATGGTTTATTTGATGTTACGAAGGAGATTAGGAGAAATCCTCCATTTGACTGAATAGAATTAAATAATCAGATGGCCATGATTTCTTAAGCGAGTGATTGACTATGGTGATGCGAGTTTTAATGGCTTGATTTGGTGAGATGCGTTGACAATTGATGGCTAAGTGTGGTGTCTGGTGTGGTGTGACGAATTGAAGAAAGCAGCGAAGAAGGAAGAAAAAGATAGTCTGATACTCTAATGTTTGGTGGGGTTTTGTTTTTATTTCCTTTTTCTTTTTCTTTTTCTTTCCTATCACCTATCGCTGCAGTTCTGCAAATTAGTAGGTGCACACGTCCGTATGGTGAGGAAGGTGCGCACGATGAACATCAAGCACTAGGTTATGAATATAAAGATCAATACCAATGAACATATACTAACAGAGATGTACATGTGTTCATTTGACTTGTTAGCCATGTACATGTGTTCATTTGACTTGTTATTCATGTACATTTGGTTTGTTAGCCATGTACATGTGCGCACGCCTTCCTTACCATACGGGCGTGTGCACCATCTACGGATTGTTGCAGTTCTCGTTTTTTTTTGTTTTTCATTACTTTTTCATTTTCTTTTTCCTTTTTTCTTTTACCTTCCTTTACCTTTTCCTATTTTCTTTTCTATTTTCTTATTCTCTTTTAATATTAGGAGTAGTATATAAATATCTTTAACCCTCTTTTTTTTGGGAGTCAAGTTTAAGTTTATTCACCACTCTTAGTTTTAGAGAGTTTTAGGGTTTTAGGGACGGTTAACCTCCATAGTTTAGGGTATAGAGAAAAAGTGAGAAAGCTCAAAGAGAGATTGGAGATTTTGAAATCCAAGCAGTGACAACTTGTATTGAAGTTCTACAACCAATCATTGAGCATTTTCTTACTCTCTCTCTCTATCATCTTTTATTGCTTTATTGTAATTGTTTTTCTTAGATTAGTTGTTCATGATTAGTTTAATTATTTGTGGTTTATTTTGTTTATTTAAATGTTAGATTAATGTTTAGTATCATGTTATTAGTTGGTAATTTCTCTTAGTTTATAATTTATTATGATTTGTGAGTAGTCATTTCTTTGGGAAGGGTTTGAAGTCATTGATGAGTTTATGAACCTCTAAATCCTATATTGGATTTTGACTTGGGATAATTTTGGTTAATTGATTTGGCATTTTCATGAACGTTTGTGTGATTGGCCACCATATGAGCATAATTTAGGTACCCTCAATGAAGGATCGAGAGATGAAGTTGAGGGGTTGCCTCAAATCGATTATTAGGCTTGAAGGACCATGACAATAGGGACTACCTAGCCTAGGGGCCTTAGTTTACTTGTTTATGTTCTTCATGTTTATGGATATGCTTGGTTGAATGCCTTAGCCATGAGAATAGGTATTCGATAAGATACTAGGTCAATCTATCTAGCTCGAGATAGTGGTTAGAGTACCAATGGATTAACAATCCCCTCAATTGATCCTCATTGTTGATTCCCATTGTGATTGTTTGGTTTGTGAATAAGTTGATTGGTGGATACCCCTTCCCAAAGTCATTTTTCTTATTGTCTTTTCATTTATAAATCTTTAAAAACATAGACTTAACTTAGCTTATCATAAATTGACACTTATTGGTGCTTCCCTTAGTCCTTGTGGATTCGACCCTTTACTTGCCCTATATTGGGTAGCTTAGGTATCTTTAACGTGTTTATAACGAGCGCGTCACCTTTATAAATTAGAAGTTAACAGGTAAATAGTTTACCATTGTATTTCAATTACTAGTTTATTTTAAATAAATTAGTCATCTTTATTAATCTTTAAGTTATCCTTTGTCTAATCATATCAATGTTATAACACCCGATGTTGAGTCCCATAGGTTTTGAATGATGACAAACAGTTGCAGGGAACAATTGTTATTACAGGTGGTTCTAGGCTGTTAGGAAACAACTAAGTATCCGACTGTTCCTGACTGTATAATGAAACAGTCAAAAGAATATTTGCTATGCTATGATGTGTTCTTGTGTAGCAAACAAGTTATTCCAAGACTTGAAGTTAATAAGCCTTCTCGAAGTTGTTCGAGGAAAAGACAAAGTTCTTCATTGTTGATTCAAAGGAAGTTTCAAGGATTGAAGTGCATGAAGATAGTTTAGGATTCTTTAATTGATTCATCTTAGGTCTTCATGTAATATTTGCATATGATATTTCTAGTGAGATTATGTGTGTTGTTCTTAAGTGTGAAATAGCAGGGTTTTGAATATGGAACCAGTTGGTTACATATTCAGAACATTACTAAGTAGGGTAACCGGTCTGGGTACCAGTTACCTTACCGGGTGATTGAGCTGACTGTTTTAGAAAATATTTTTGGAAAAAATATTTTCTCAAATACTTTCCTTAAGAAATGTTTTCCAGCCTTTAGAATCATTATTCAGTATTTATTTACTTGCCTTAAAGCGTGTGTATATCTTCGATAATATATTTCCCTCAAGAAAGATATTGTTCAAGATATACTTTCCATAACTTAAGATTATCAGATATTTGATATCTTGAGTTAGGGCACGCTTAAGGGTTAGACATTGGTCTATAAATACTAAATCATGATTCTCCTTCACCTTTGATGCTCTCCCGGATTTTATTGAGTATTTTCGAGAGCCTTCACATAGAGAACAACTAAAACAGTTTCCTAAAATAGAGTACGCATCTCATAGAGCTTCATAATACTCTTTGTTTGCTTTATAAGAAAGCGTGAGTTTAGAAAAATTGTTTGTATTGAATCTCTAACAAAGGGGTTAGAGATTGGGTAACGTTTGTGAGTTCATTCGCGAGTGCTTATGAGTTCAAGTGCGAAATAGCACACTAGAGTTAGTGTGGAGTGTGTTGTTTCCCTGGAGTAAGGGAAATAGGAGAGTGCGAGAATATTCTTGTTTTTTTTCCAGAGTTGATTAATAAGAAAACTAGCGTAGGAGGACGTAGGCTCTTGTTTGGCTGAACTTCGTTAAAGTGTGTTCATTATTACTTTCAAGTTCTAGTGTTTCCGCTGTTAGGAACCAATCCAACTAGTGAATTTGAATTTGTCACCACTAGTGGAAAAAACCTTATCTGTCACTTAGTAACAGATCCGGTTTTTATAAAAAAAAATGGGAGGGAAAGCTAGGCGGAAAATCTGATCCTACCTTTAAGTGAACCAGATCAGATTTTAGAAACCGCTCCGGTTTTCTAAAATCTGATCCGGTTCACAAGACCGGATCAGATTTTTCCGTTATTTTTTCTAAAGGAAAAACCCGCGTTTTAATTCTCCTTAACCCAATTTCATTTATTCCCTCCCCTATCTCTCTCTCACACTCTTTTCTCTCCTCTCACGAACGAAACAACCTCCTCTCTTGCACTGTTCATTCGTTCGTCGATCTTCACCTCGTCGTTCATCAGCGAAGACAAACAAAGCCAGATCTTCACCTCGTAGATCTCTCTCAGCCCCTTGGTGTTCATCTCGCCAGCACTTCTCCTCTCCTCCCTCGTCGTTCATCTTCGTCGCTGCAGATCTCGAGGTTTTTCGTTTTTAGTTACTGATTTTTGTTTCGTATTTTAATCTCGTTGTAATTCTAGATTTAAGTTAATATTTTTCGTTATTTTATTTTCGTTTGTAATTCGCAGATCTAGGTCAAATTTATTTCTTTGTAATTAGACTGAAAGGATTGATTTTCGCTTAATTTCTCTATTTTTTCGTTTGATTTCTTTTTTATTTTCATTTATATCTTCATTTTTTGTATTTTCGTTCAATTTAATTTTTGGTTGATTTTCTTTAAAATATGGGCTTTGTAATTTATTTCAATTTTAGGGTTTATGTTTCCTTTTTGTGTAATTTTGTCTGTTTATTGTAATTTATTTTCGTAATTTGTGTAATTTGTGTTTAATTTTTGTTTTTTTGTTCATATGTTTTGTATACATATTCTGTTCTTTTTAACATACTGTTTTGTGTAATTTTGTAAACTGTATAAGTATAACCTTGTTTCAAGTTTTTGTTTTTAGACAGTTTTTGTTTTTAGACAGTTTTTGTTTTGAACATGATTGTTTATATTTTTCATTTATTTTGTTTGTTGTGATTGTAGATTGTGGCATTGTTGCTTGAGAAATGGGGTTGATGTCAACTCCGGAAACTATTGTGGGCATGTGGGAGAATTTGATTTTTTTTTTTGAGATAATTTGGTTTTGGCTTTGGTAATTTTTGTGGGTTTTGTTGATTTTGATGTTTCTATAGATGATCACTGATTAAAGTTGCTTTTGAGCTCAAAAATCTTAAATTTTGTCATTTTGTGATCCCTAAAATTGTTGTCCATTTAATTGTTGAGGCTATTGTGGTTATTAGAGTGAAGATAGAATCTGAGTGATAAGTTGATTTTTTTCATGAATTCAATTGAAGACGGCGTTGATGCAAGCGCAAAGTACCACATGATTGAAACTATAAGCAAACACCGATGAGATAATATTGAAGAGTTAATAATTTTCTTATTTGTTCAAAATAATGTTTGTACTCGTTTAATCTTATAATTGTAGATAGGAGTGTAATAAATGTTATAGTAGAATTGGAGTTTGAGGTGGTGGGTTTACTAAGTTATGTCATTCCTCCTCCAGTCCTCCCCCCTCTTTTTTCCTTTTGGTTATAATTGGTTGTCTTACCTTACAAGTTTTAGCAGACAAAATTCAACGCAAGAGCTGGTGCAAGATAAGAAGGAATGCTTTTGGTTATTGGGGGTTGGAACTTCCATCGTTTCCTGTAGACCTCCCTTTTTTTATTTTCTTTGGATGTTGCAGAGGTTTCGTTTGCACTTGTTAAGTTATAGTCTACAAAAGATCTTCTTTTGAATTCCTTTTGATTACACAATTTGCTTTTTTTTCTTTTTACTACAAATATTGTACTGTGCTTCTCAGACTAATTCAATGTCGGCCATGGAAGTTGGCGCAGCATTGTCAATCTTACTTGGTCTGTCACCACCACCTACGTTTTCAACTGCTAGTTCTTCTAAGGTTTGTCAGTCAAATATGCACTACTTAAATTCAGATATGTCTTTTGCTGGCTTGATCTATGACATTGATTGTGATTTTGCAGTTGAATGAGTTTTTATTGCCTAATCCCTTTGATAGGCCACATCATGTTTTTATGCTTGAGATTGGGCTTGCTCAAGGTGCTCACCCATTGTTTACTTTTTTAAGTATCCATTTCTTATTTATGACCTAACTGCCATTTTATCTTTTTTAAATATTTCCAAGAAATGGTTTACTCCGGTAATGTTGTGTTTAGCAGTGCCATCAAGAGCAAGGTGGTTAGGAATGCTGGTAGTGCTGAAATCAAACTTACAGGTGTTGTTTGCTCGCAAATAACGCTTACGCTATACACAATTACGGTAGTCGGTTTTTTTGCATGCAATGAGCCCTTTGGAACCTTCTCTCTTTTATTCTATGCAGATAGGGAGGGAGTTTCTTTTTTCTCATTGGATGGACCAGATTATGACTCAAATGGAGCTATGACTGCCAAAGAACTAAACGATTTTGTTAGTGCTGATTCTTCTTTTTCCTATTTTTAGTCGGTGTAAAATCTCTTTCTACTTTTGTCTAATTATCCATGTCTTTTTCTCCTTCTTTTGTGATATCAGGCAAGTAGTTTTGGTGGCTCCTATGTGTCTAATAACTCGGAATCTCTAATTGGAGAATTAATCATCCCCTTGCCTAGTGGGTTCAAAATGAATCTTCACATGCCAAAGGTCTTCTCTCATGGTCTCTTATCGAGTCTTTTTTTTCCTTCTCTAGTTTTCGTCCACTCCTGATAGAAGGTAAAATAATTATAGTTTGGTCAGTGTTTGGACCAGGGGTGAATATCTTGGCTGCTTGGTCTGAGATCGCTGGACCTACTGGGTTGGAGAAGATACCTGGAAGACTAAGTTTAACATCATGTCAGGTATATTGTTGTGGTTTTGTTGGATTTTTCTGGTTTTATGATGGTTTTTGATTTATTGTGTTGCTTTCTAATTGTTGGGCTTGTTTCTATTTTTGGAATTATGGTTGGTGTGTGTATTCAATGTGGGTGATTGAGATGTTTTTTAAATTTAGTATCTACTAATAGTGACAATGTTACAATAATATATAGTGTAGATTGTTTCTAGACGTGCATGGTATGTTTGTTTAAGTGATGAATACTTTGGATGTGGCATAGTGCTGATTAACTTGAGGTTTAATTATGTCGTGGATTTGATTAGAAGAAGCTTAATGTTGGCGATGTCCTTGTTGCATGATCACATAAGAATCTTTTATCAAATTGTGATTCCATTGATGTGCTAGAATGTCAAAATAAGTCAACCACACTAGTACTGTCTCATTTATTTCTTAATGTCTGTTTGAAATAGCTTCATGTTAGGTATATAATCTACGGATCCAATTTCAATTTCATGGTCAAATTAGTGTCGAATATATTGGTCTTAATATCTTAGGAATATTGCAAAGGAATGCAGTTGATCCATCAGAATATGTGACTGTGAGTGGTTTACTTGATGCTGAATATGATCATTAGTAGGGTTAACTCTAATCCATATATTTTAGCATGATCTACAATAGTTCTTCAGGATAGTCAATAGAATTTTCCTCTGTTTTTGTGGAAAAATCTTAGTCTGTCTTCCTCATTAAGTCACAGGTTCATAGCATGGTCCCAAGTTTAGTAGAACTTGGTTGAAAGTAGCCATTAATAGTTTAATGAAGTTGCTTAATGGGTATATGTGTGATTATATCTCTTTGAACGTTTAGTGGTTTAGCTTGCCTTCCACCTTGATGAGCTTCGAATCGTAATGCGTCAGTGGGGCTGACACTTTTGAGCGGGTATTTCTTGCTAAACTGATTGTGTTAGTAATAATTTTTGTATTAGAAGTGCAGCATCCGACTTCTATTACTCGAGAGGCCCCTATGTTGTGTTCCTATTCAGATGTTTGCCTCTGATGTAGATGTATTTTTTGAGAAGTTAGGCCAGTTTGTCCAGGAGATCAAAATTCAGAAACTTGCTCTAATATAAGTTGTGCTAAAAAAGCATTGCCCTGTTTCAGGAGAGCAGAAATTTTGCTGATGTGCTTTTTGCCATCAACTATTCACAAAATCTTGTGTCATTGTGATGCGGAAATAATGTATCTTCCTTGCTCTTCTAGAGATGCCTTTCTGGTATAGCCCACTAACTTGAAAGGTTTTAACAAAGAGGCCGATGCTACAAAGGATTTATGGCACAACATGGGAAAATGAAGAACAGGGAAGCTTACCTGCATTTCAAAGTTGAAGCTCTTCGGCGAGATCACAAGCGTCTTAGCCAAGATCTTGACCTGTTTTCCATACAGGTATCCAAAAGTGAATGAGATCATCACTGATCTTGGAGGTGACTTTGTGATGTAAATTACTAGGAGTTATGTACCAGTCACCTTATGTATACTTTTATTGTATATATCCTTATTTTTGTTCAATTATCTATAATAAAATAAGTATTAATACTTTTTATCATATACATTTGTTTTTGTATCAATTTTGGGATCATAACTGATCCGGTTTTAGGTGAAAACCGGATCAGTTACCCATTAACCGATCCGGTTTTCACCTAAAACCGGATCAGTGAATGGGCATACAAGCATTATGGCGCCAACCAATAAACTGATCCGATTTTGAAGGAAAACAGGATCAGTAAATAATTTACTGATCCGGTTTTGGACCAGATCAGTAAATATTTTGGATTTACTGCGAGCCCACCTGATCCGGACCAAAACCGGATCAGTAAGCCCGGTTTTGACCGGATCAGATGGACTTTTTCCCACTAGTGTACCAGATTGGTTAAGTACTCAATTCACCCTCCCTTTTGATTACATTGCAAACCTTCAATTGGTATCAGAGCAGGTTCTTCTTAATAGGGTAACACCTAGAGAAGTAGATCATGAGTACTCAAGAAATGAATGTTATGGGATATGACAACAAGACTCCTAAATTCAATGGAAAAAACTATGCTTGGTGGAAGAATAGATTGAAGAACATCATCATTGGCATTGACTATGAATGTTGGCTAGTTGTCAAGAACGGACCATTAGAGATCACCAAGGAGGTTAGTGGTTCCTCAGAAACAAAGAAGGAAAGCGAATACACTTCTACTGATTACAAGAAGCTGGAGAAAAATGCTAAAGCCATGTCCATATTGCAACAAGCTATTGGAGAGAATGAGACAAACAGAATCTCTGCTTGCATCTCCGCCAAAGAAATCTGGGATACCCTCGAACTTCCCTATGAGGGAACCAGCAAGGTAAAAAGGTCTAAAATCGATTTACTTATGCCTAAATACGAAACTTTTAACATGAATAAAGAATGAAAAAATTAATGATTGCTTTGGTAGATTTATGACTATAGTAAATGATTTAAAATCTCTTGGCATAAGTTCTTCTGACGAAGATTTGGTTAGAAAAATGTTGACAAGTTTAACAGATGTATGGATGGCTAAGGTAACAACTATCTATGAAGCTAAAGATCTCACAACGCTGAGTCTGGAACAGTTGATTGGTTCCCTCATGACTCATGAAATGCTGGTTGAGTCTAAGAGTGACAAGGGACCAGTCAGAGGTGTTGCCATGAAGGGAACCGTTGAAGAAGAAGAAGATGATATAGCTATGATGGCTAAGCATTTTGAGAGGCATTTCAGAGATCAACGTAAGAATTTCAAAGGGAAGAACTTTAAGAAAACTAACCCTTCAAGTGTAGGTTGCTTCAAGTATGGAGATTTTGGTCATATCATTCGTGATTCTCCAAAGTGGAAGGACAAGCTGTCTGAGAGCAATGATAAGAAAGCGTTTAAGAGGGCTATGATAGCAGTCATGTGGGGTTACTCCGATTCTGGATCAAAAGATGATGAAGAGTCACCTAATCATGAAACTTGCATGACTGCTATTTTGGATCAAGGAGGAAACAACATAGCTGATGGAACCAGAAAGGGGAACAATACATCAAATCTCTGTCTTATGGCAAAGAAAGATGTGCTCAGTGAACACAAGATAAATCTGGAACAAATTCGTGAAGACATGAATCATTCTGATAGAGATAATATGCTTGAATGTATTGATTCTTTGTTAGATTAATGTCTTAAACTAAGTGAAGCTTACATAACTGGCAAACGTGAGTTGAAAGAAAAGAAAAATGAATATGATATTGCTATTACTAGTTGTGATCACTTAGAGCAAGTGTGTATCGAGTTAAAGGATCAAGTGGATGAGCTTGAAGATGCACTTGACAAGTGCAAGGTCGAGTTATAAACAACTAAGTCTTCTTTGCTAGAAAAGGATGAGGATGATCCTAGTGATAGTGAAGAAAATTTAACTGTTCCTCCTCTACATGATTTATTTAACCCAGATGGTCCCTCAAATTTTGTGGCTTTTAAGAATAAGACAAACACTCTAAGCAAGTCTAATTTATTACATGCTTTTAACCTTTTGGTTGATGATATGCAAAGGAATTGCATAGTGAGTTTGTTACGCTCAAGACTGCCCAACTAACTGTTTCCCCTGCAGATCCTTGTGCTGAAGTTACTAAGATGATTGATGAGTATGAAGGTCAAATATGTGATTTGTATGCTGAAATCCATCAATTGAGTAAGGGTAAGTGTAGACACATAATCGTGTCTCCCCATTTAACGATCAGATGATGAAACATAATGTGGTCTTAATTGGTCCGACCCAAGGGCATAGCAGTCTGAAAAGCCATTCAAAACCATTTCGAAAAGTGTTAAAGTCCTGTTTTAAAGCCCAATTAATTATTCATGATAATTAATTGTATTTTGAGCCCAATCCTTTGACAAGCCCAATTAATTGTTTAATAATAATTAATAAATAAATATTTTTAAAAGATATTTTTTATAGTTAAAATCAGATTTTATCCCGTAAAATCAGATTTTCGAAATTAAAGGATAAAATAAAATCTTTTAAAACGCGTTCTAAACAAGCTGGCAAAGGCATGTCAAAAGTCAGGCGCAACTTTTCCTGACACGTAGCACTGTGCCACACACTGTGTCGTGCGCCTAGCGCACAGCTCTGCGTGAAGCGCAGTTTTCTTTCTTATCTTTTTCAAAACGCGTACCACGTGTACGCTTTCTACTGGGCATGCCACGTCATGCGCTTGACACGTCAGCCTGCGTGAGGCGCAATATCGTTTTCCCTATAAATAGGCCTGATTTCCGTACAGATTTAAAAATGGATATTTCACATTAACACACTTCGAACTCGACGAATACTTTACAAACCTCTCTACGAACTACAAAACTTCCCTACAAAATTCATGCTTTCAAACACAAACACATTCAACCTACATACTTTCATACATTCAGATTTTCAGGCTTCACGATTGCTCGTCCCGAAGGTTGTCAATCTCGCAGACCCAAGCCACGGTATAATCCTGAGGGTCCTTGAATAAATTCCTATTTTTATATTGAAGTTACTAACCATTTATTTCATGATGTAGATCTTTGATATAAACTTCGTGCCTTTTGATATTCTAATCGTTTTTCTATACTTTATTTTATATTCATATTATTATTCATATCTATACATTATTATATTCTTACCTGATTGTTCTATGCATATTATATGATTGTCAAGCTTTACTGCTTTTTATCACCCACATGTTATTTTTGCTAATCAAGACCTAAATAGATGTTATAACTAAATCAGATAACATGGACAACCTGCTAGGTTCTCTGTAATTTGATCGCCTAATAACATATCACTAAAAATAGTCTTTTTATGTGTTTCTAGAACCAACCTAGACTAAATTATTTTTAGGGTATTGAAAATATTATATGATTATTATTTGGCATAAAATTTGTTGTGAATCGATATTTAGTAGAGGCCAACAATGGGCGACATGGTTCCTGACCGTGTTCGTACTCAATCTTTGGTTCATTTTGACCATCTATGGAGTCAGGACGGGGAAATCTACATTGGATAAGTCCCTAATTTGTCCCTATGATTTCCCATATCCAATTAGGTTTATGATTTTTCCTTTAAAGAATTGTTGGCGACTTCAAAACGTTTTCAATACAAAAACCTTTACAATGGGGTCAAATACAAATATGCGCTCATCCCGCATAGGCGAAATAAAAACACGCCTAGAGTAAGCAGATGGTGGTTGTCAACGTGCCTAATGATTCACTAATTTCAAAACTCGAGTTTGAGCTTGAGAAAATCAAAAGAGATTTCAAAGCTATGGATGAGAAAAATGTCTTTCTAATGAGAGTTCTTGATAACAAGGACAAAGAGTTTCAAAACAATCAAAGGCACGTAGACGAACTCTTATCTGCAAAGAATACCTTAAACACATGTTTCTAAGTTTACGAGTATTTCCATAAAGACTTGCTAGCAACTCCCTATCAAATGCACTCATTGAAGAATGCCAAATACATGCTCACCCTTTGTATATAGCATATTCCATATGCACAGGTAGGGTCATATTTACTAGATTTATTGTATATGCAACATTTTCTAAACCTAGAGATGACAAATGAGTTAAGTTGCGTCGGTTTTGCAAGTAATTGGGTTGCATCCTTTCAATCCTAATTCGACTAATCTATTAAACGAGTTAATAATCTCCAATCCTAATTCGACCATCAAACGAGTCCCCAACCATGTATATAAACCAAACAAATCAACTTAGTAACTTTCTTGATCCACTCACTATATACAAAAATCATACCACCATAAACAAAATATAACAACAAATTTAATCTTAACTTGTCAAACAACAATTCTAAACAATTACAAGCCACACTATAAATATTGATAATAGCCTTGTAATCAAACGAGTTATTGCATTAGGTTCAAATTCAAAAGTTCAACCTTAACTCAACTTATATTGTAGATGGATCATATTAGGTCAACTGAATTATTCTAACAGATCTTAAACGTTAATCCAACCTCGTCAATTTCATATCGAGTTCAGAGAGAGTTGTCGAGGGTTTTTTGATTTTAATAATGCAACCTTTTGGCCATTCGCAAATAATAGAGCAACCTTTTGATTATTCCACAATAAGACAACCTTTATACCCCATTAACTTTGGGTAGGTCAAAACCGGTTATAAACTGAAGAATAGGTAAAATGGGACACATGTCGCATAATAATTGGTTCCATAAACAAATTTTATAAAAAAAATTTAAAAACAAAAGATTAAAAAAAAAGGATAAAACCCCCCTAACCCCCTCACCCCACCGTAAACCCCCTTTCTCTCCTCCCCCCACCCATTGCCACGCCACTCTCTCCTCCCCCCCCCCCGGCCACCCTCTACGCAACCCGAGCCACCTCTTTCCTCACCGCGGGTCCACCGCCACCCTCACCCCACCCCGTCTTTGCCCCCTCCCCTTCTTCTACTTGACCCACCAACCCAACCCCAGAGAGTTCCCCCCCCGCGCGGCGCAACCACCCACCTCTTTCAAGGCTTCCCGGATGGTTTTTCGGGGTAGGGGAGGTGGGGGCCGGAGTCGGGGATGGAGGGGGTGGGGTTAGGGGATGGTTGTTATTATGTGGGTCGGGAATGGCGAGGAGAGAGAAAGAGGGAGGGGGTTGTCGTGGGTTGGGGAAGGGGAGGGATGGGGGTGGCAGTGGCTAGGGGAAGAGGGGTTGTCGTGGGTTGGGGAAAGGGGAGGGAGGGGGTGTCGTGGTTGGGGAAGGGGAGGGAGGGGGGTGGTGTGGTCGGGAAGGGGAAGGAGGGGGTTGTCGTGGGTTGGGAAAGGGGAGGGATGGGGGTGGCAGTGGCTAGGGAAGGGGGGTTGTCGTGGTGGGGAAGGGGAGGGAGGGGGTGTCGTGGTTGGGGAAGGGGAGGGAGGGGTTGGCGTGGGGGGGAAGGGGAGGGAGGGGGGTGGCGTGGGCGGGGGAGGGGAGGGAGGGGGTGGCGGGGGAGGGGGTGGCGTGGGGGGAGGGGAGGGAGGGGGTGGGTTTAGTTTAGGTTTTTTATTAAAGTTTATTTAATATTATTAATTAGAATTAAGGTTGTTAATAGGTTTTAATTAAAAAATTACCATTTCTTCAGTCGTAGGTCAACTTGACCTCTGTAGGTAATAGGGTATAAAGGTTGTCTTATTGTGGAATAATCAAAAGGTTGCTCTATTATTTGCGAATGGCCAAAAGGTTGCATTATTAAAATTAAAAAATCTGTTGTCGAGTAATGTTAGTGTAATTTATCACCTCTACACAAACCGTGCACCAAATCACACTTCAGCTATTGGAATACCAGACTGACACTCACTCAATACCTGATTCCTCGACAAACAAAAAAACAATGGCGACAACACATGTACCAGAACCCAAAACCCTAGAAATAGAGACCCAAAACCCTACTCCAACTACAATCTCCGAACAACCGAATTCAAGTAACACATCCCCTGAATTCAGCGTAAAGCGCAAGCGAGAGGAAGAAGAGCAGGAAGTAGAAGAAGATGTGCCAAAGAAGACGAAACACCCGCTGCACAAGACTAGCATGTGCTCCTACTTCCGCCGCAATTCTGGGTCTTGCAGCCATGGAGAAGGGTGCCGTTTTGCGCACAATGAGGAGGAGCTTCAGCCCCGGCCCGACGGTTCGTGGGACCCGACTTCGGACCGGGTTAAGAGGAGAGAGACTGAGAATGTTGAGGAAGAAGAGGAGGAAGAGAAAAGTGTTATGATGACTGAGATTTTGGCGGAGTCTGGTGATCCTCAGCTTAGCAAATGTTTGATTCATTTGCCTAGGAAGTGGAACTCTGATCAGTTAAAGACTTTTCTTGACGAACAGGTATTGCTAACGCACAAATTTAACTAACTGCTCGTTTGGTAGTCGGTAATAAATGATGATAATGGGAATGAGTTTTAAAGTGTAATGTTACAAGGGAAGGATCCTTAAAATTTCCATAAGGAGACAATTTCAAACCCCAAGCTTGTGTTTTTTTCTCAAGGGAAGCAATTTTCTTTACCACTCATTACCACCTGGTGGTATTTGATGAGAATGAAAATTTAAGAAGAAAAATAGACACTTTAGGATGAATTAGCATTACTATAGGAATGAACAATGATTTTCTTGACAAATTTACATACAAATTCATTCCCATTACCACCATTTATAACCAACTAGGCAACTACCAAACAGGCCATTAATATATTTACTTATCAATTAGTAAAAATAATAAAAAGTTAAAAAGTATGGTTAAAGTTAATATACGAATAATGTAAATGTTAAAGTGTTGCATTCATTTAGAAACGGGGGAAGTATTTTATTTTGGTTTGGTAGTTTGCTTGTTTGATTTATGTTAGTTTACATTAGTTTGTTGTACTGTTTTCTGCAGCTGTTGTAGTTATTCATGTTTGGTTGAAATAACGATTAATGTGAAGCTAGGAATTGTTGTGAATTTGTAGAACTTATTGTTAAATGTTCAGTTGGCTAATTAGAGGTAATGGTTCAACGAAGGGTAGGCTGAACTCTGTAATTCTGTATACTTAGCGGGAACACTAAATTGACTTAGGGAGAATAGGTGTCTGCACAGTAAGCTCATTGTTGCTATTAGGGGTGTTAACGAGCCGAACCGAGACATGTGGTTGTTCGGCTCGGCTCGTAACACTTTTACTCGAACTCGAGCTTTTTCGAGCTTAATTTGTCTAGTTCAATTTACCTTAAAACTCAACTTGAGTTAAAAAAATTATATTACATATATTTTATAAATAGGTTTAGACTACTTACTTTGAGTTTTTCACAAGTATTGTGCACAATTTAAGTATAACTTTTCATTTAATTTCTATAATTGTCTCCTTTCCTTTGTAACGATGAAGTAGATTCCACCACCTAAATACCGAAGGGTCCTTCAATTCAAGTAATGCGTGCGGTTGTCCCTGTCAATTTGAAAGACGTGAGCGAAATGGTCAAAATGCACTTAAGCCGATTCCTTGTCTACGCCACTTTCTTCTTACACGTCGGTTTTTGCCCTCTTCCCCCAACCAACTAAGGGCAAGCACCTACTCTACACGAACAGTGGCAAAAACTGCTTTATTTAAAAGATATGCTTTGCTTGTTAGCCTTTCACAAAACCCTGGCAAAGGAGAGAACCCAATCCGTCTGCAGTTAGAACCTTAGAAAATAATATAGCTAAAACATTTTTCGAGACTGCTCACGAACTTTTGGAATCGAACTTTGCTATGTTCGGCTCTAGAAAATTTTTAGTTTGCGAGCCAACTAGGCTTGTTAACAGTTAACACCCCTAGTTGCTATTAGGCTTGGCTTTATGGGCACCTACCATACTTGGGGACATGTGTTTACGGAGATTTGATTGTTAAAATCTTAGGTGTCTTGTTTTAAAGTGATATCTATTTTGCGCTTCATTCCTCTGATTGTTCACCTTGGAGAACTAGGAGCTTATGCTAAACTTGTCTTTGTTGTTGAAATTGATTTTTGTTTTCTTGAGAGAGATCATGAAATCACACAAAGGGTTGTTTCAAGTTGATATTTTACCCATCAATACAAATAAGCATCTTTCCATCTAATTATGGAACTCGGGGCTTGCTTTATTCTTCAAGTGGTACCTATGAACATTGCTATCTTAATACCTTGTGGTCTTGTGGACATGTCTCAAGTGCCACTAGTTGTGCAAGTGGCACACTGATCATAGTGCTGCATAGATCCAAATATCCAATCTCCAATGTACAAAATGGTTTTGTCCCTTTTTCCTTTTTTTGAGCTTAAAGCTGTATTCTATGTTACTCGGACTCGGATACCCATGTCCGACACGGGTACGTGTCCAAGTGTCCGACTCGGCTATTTTTTTGGAACTTTTTCAATTTTTTGGCTCAAAACGAAATGTCCAAGTGTCCCACCCATGTCCGAGTGTCGAGGATCCGACACGGGTACTTGAGGTGAAATGAAGAGTCCGAGCAACATAGGTTGTATTAGTCTCATAATCTTCTCTCTTCTTTCTCAGATGATAGGTTTTCCATGAATAACTAGTATTTTGGCCACGGCGACGCCCCGTATCAGTTACAATTATCAAATATATTATTAGTCATAAATATCATAATTGATATTAGCTTTTCGTAATATTATGTCTAGTGAGAAATTGAAAAATGGACGTTATGGCACGATAAGTTGTTTTAAAAAAAAAACTTCTAAGGAATTGGGGATAAAAATAACAATTTCAATGGAATTGGGGTAAGTGAATATTATTACCTTAATAAAACTGTTCGAGATCAGAAATTTTGTCTATGTCTTTATAATTACATATAATTATAAGACTTTATTATGTTTTACTTTGAAACATTAAACATAGAAATTGTAGTGAATTAGTGGTCAAACTTTCACATTTCATTTCAAAGGTCATGTGTTCGATTCCTAATAGGTACATATCGTTAATATATTAGTAAATGAGATAATAAACATGTGTATTAGAAGTTTGAGAAGAGTGTCATGTGGCACATATACATTGGAGAGTGCCATGTGACACCGTTCCTTTGAGCATTGAGTTTTTTGTTTTTTGCGATTAGATGCTTGTGTTGGGAACATTTGTGCTTTAGTTTGCTAGCATGGAGCTTACAACTGCTTTAATGTACACTGTCTTGTAATATAGAAGCTATTTCATAACCACAAATACAACCTAAAAGGCAGCTAGACATGCCTAGCAGCCCATCGCACCAAACTGGACACAGCCAGTATCAACAAACACAACTACTTACAAAAGCTTCTAGCCAATTCCTATCACTTTCTTTAACTTTTGTTCCTATAAGCTGTACAATACTATGGTTAATCATGTATTTAACCTCCTGAACAACTCGTTGTATTGTCATAACAGAGCCTTCCCAATAAGCCATGTTCCTATTCCTCCATATCATATAAATAATAGCAGCCAAGGCAGCCAAAATCACCTGCCTCCTCAATCTGGTACCACAGTACCTACTTCTCACCCATCTGCACATTTGTGGGAGTCCCCTGCCATTCCAGTTTACACCCACCCACTGCATAATCTCCTTTGTGCATTGATGACTAAAACTAAATACACAACAAAAATAGGTGGTCTACTGTCTCAGGAGCTTGCATGGCAAATATTGATCATCAACACAGATTCTCATCTGCACCAAGCTAACTCTTGATTTCAACCTGTTTTACGTTGCAAGCCACAAAATCACCCTATGCTTGGGTTGAGTGTATCGGTTCCACACACTCTTACTCCATTGGAATGATGTGATCTCATCAAGCAGATTAGAGTACTGCTTTTAATACTGAAACAAGTATTTGTGAGCCATTGATCACTCTGAACTTTCCTGCACATTTCATTCATCATTGCAGATAAATTTCCAAGCCCAACTTGCACTACTCGGAGCCTCATAAGTGCTCCAGGTATTTTCTTTAATATAGATGCTTTGCACCCATTTAACCCACAAGTTGTCCTTAGCCAGCTTGCTGACATCTGCAACATTCCACAAAGAGATGTCCCTGAAATGTGAATCCCAGTCCACCAACTTTCTTTGTTTTACAAACAGTTGCCCAAGCAACAGCCCCAGCTTTGCTGTGATCATGTGTCCCAGTCCACAATTGACCTCATGAAGCACTCCTTTGGGAATGATGACAGTCCCTGTAAACATGTAAGCTGGGCTCTGGCAGCACAAGAAAGATGTCTTGAACTCCAACATCTAATTCTACTCACCATCTTTTCTATCAAGGCTTGGCAATCCCTAGCTTTTAGCTTAGAGGTTGAAATAGGGACTCCCAAGTGTCTAAAAGGGAGGGAGCCAACAGAATACCCACTTACATCAGTCACTCTTTTAGTTTCCTGCTCAGGCATGGCAGCATAATAAACTTCAGACTTGTGCTTGTTCACCTCCAACCTTGAGGCATTAGAAAACATTTGATGGATCTGAAGTCACCATTAAAGAATAACAACAGATCATCAGCAAAGCATAAGTGTGCTAGCTTCATTTCTTTGCACCTAGCATGGAACTTAAACCCTTCCTGTTCTCCAATGAAGTCTAAGATGGGAGCCAGATAATCCGTACAAAGAGCAAAAAGAAGAGGGGAGGGTCCCCTTGTCTAGACCACGTTGAAACCTAAAGAAGCCAGTAGGAGCTCCATTAAGCATTATAGAAAACAGAGGAGTCTTCACACAAACCATGATCTGATCAACAAAGAAATTAGGAAAACCAACTCCTTCCAGCATCTGTTGTAGAAAATCCCAATTGACAGGGTCATAAGCTTTTTTCAAGTCTTATGTTATCAAACAACAAGCTCTAGAAGTCTTCCTTTTATGCAAGGATTCTTAAGTTGTTGTTCATAAAGCTTCCAAGAAAAATTCTTTTGCAACATGTTTAATGACACACATTGCGACACTCATAATTGCATGCTATTGCTTCCATGATAGCCTGTTATTAAAGCCATTACACATAGTGGTACTTTTGGAATGCACATAGTATGTAAATATTAGACATGCTTTAGGCGCTCCATTAAATGTTGAAAATATCTCATATTCTCATTTTCTTTGGAGACCATGCTATCGCTATCATGATAACCTGTTATTAAAGCTATTACACATAGTGGTACCGTTGAAATGCACATAGTACGTAAGCATTAAACATATTTTAGACGCTCCATTAAATGCTGAAAATATCTCATGTCTTCACAATATTACTAGAGGAAGTGCTCATAAGTATAAATGAAGTATAATATAAATAGATTCTCCGTGCATTCAAAAAATGTCATACATTAACTTTGGAGGTCTTCAAACATTGATTTAGAATTGTTTTCGTACATAAAGATTTCTTATGCGAAATTTTTATAGTACCTTCTTTCATAAAGTACATTATTAATAATCTATGCCAAATACTTCCTCCATTTTGAATTACTTGCAACAAATGGACTTTTACGCTATTCATACACTCCCTTTTGATCATCTAGTATGATTAATATGTAAGGTTAAACATAGTCATGTATAATCTTATTAGATTTGTCTCGATGTATACTTTTAAAATATCAACTCTTTATAATTTTTACTTGTAGATAGTAGAAGATATTCAACGGTTAAGTGTTTTAATGAAAAGGTTTTGATGGAGAGAATGAAATAGGTCTTGATGAAAGACTTGAGAAGTCATGAATGTCAGATTTTTCCATCTCGGGAAGTGTTTTAATGATCTTATATCCTGGCTTAAATTTCTCTCTAGCATTTTTTCTTTCCGTCTCTCCTATAAAAATCTCTCTCGCAAATTAATGCCTTCATGGCGTTTCAAAGCACTAGCATGTTACATATTGAAGGGGTTGAATTTGTCTACTCGGTTTTTCGATAACCTTAACGTTGCCCTTTGGTATGCTATTAAGAAAGTCGAGAGAATTAGCATATGATGGGAACCATTGCTTTAAGTTTATTTGGAATTAGAGGGTATTGTTTTTAGTTTTTTTGGAGAAATGACATAAGAGGGGATGCAGAGTTGGTGTGCTTGTGGTTGAGTGTGTGCAGAGAGAACCTAATGAGGAAAGTGCAACCCAAACCTAATTTTTGGTTATGAAGAGTCCCTGCAATCCAAGAAATAGGCTTAACTTATCTTATGTGATTCAAAATACAGGTCATGTTAGGTTTTAATGCATAGTGTCAATTTTTTGCTGTTCACTCTATCTTATGAAATGTACTAGGAGGTTTTTTTTTTCTTTTCCAAATTGATTTATCACAATTCACAACTACTCCACTTTCCCAACTTTTGGTTTCTGATCTACTCATAAATTTTACAAGAACATAATGTACCGCAAATTAGAGAAACACCTAGTATATTTTCCTCATTCAATATGATCACAGGCGTATGATTACATTCCTTACTTTTGGGTTATCTTTACCAACATCTATTAGGCCTTTGATTTTCTTTTTTAATCCAAACACCTTGTAAGTATTTCCCAATATTTCATGATTATTACTTCAAATTTTCACTAACTATTGATAAGTCAAGAGCCTTTTTGTCTCCTTCCTCACATTCTCCTTAGAAATCAGAGCAGTTATGTTGGATCCATTAGTAAATCTTTGATATTTTGTAATTTAGTTATGGCTTCAATCTGAATTCTGAAATTTTCTAGTATTCTCTCTTTGAAGGGAATGAGAATGCATGGCTTCAGGCTTTTTTAGTTGAAATGTGCTAGAATTAGAAGAGATTCAAGCTCCCATTAAAAGAGAAAAAAATAAAGGATTTTAGTGAATCTGGGAAGCGCCAAGGAAGCAGTAGAATTGTAGACAGAGCAGCTGGCAACAGATTAACATAAAGTCTAGCAGTACGTTTTCCATTCTTATGCCTTTGCATCATCTGAAAAGAGTAGAGTTGAAGAAGCAAATATTCTGAGGCTTGTGTCTAGTTGAGCTCAAGGCCACACATAGCAAAGTTGGAGTATTTCAGAAGCTAACTTCTCACCGAACTTCTCACAGATTACTCCTTTTGGCTTACTTAGTGTTTTTTGTGTCTCGTCCACTTAATAATTTTTTTTCTTGGTGGGGGTTTTTTTTTTTTTTTTGGGGGGGAAGGGGTGGGGGTGGTGAGCTGGTCAGGGGTGGGAAGGGGGAATTGAAGTTGTGCATTGGGATTTAGTATTACTACATGCTGCGCATCATGTAGCACCTGGTCTCCATTCGGTTGTTACTCTAGATAAATTAAGTACTGTACTTCAAGCTACCTAGTGCCGACTGCCTCCTTCCCACGTGAATTGATTTGAAAGATTTATACTTTATTTGACTGTATTCGAAGTGCGTTGTCAGCTTGAAGGTTATGGTTCATCAGCGTGAAACTCACCAGCATGATCTGTCTTCATTCTGGCAGTAAATTAGCTGTGTAGTTGTTCTATTGTACAGTTTTAATCTGACAGATGGGCACATGATTGAAGATTCTAAAATTGTACGTCGTTGCCTATGTTTTTAGGGGGTCATTTTCAAATCAGCTAAGAAGAAAAAGGGCATGTCAGTGGGGTTTCTAACATTTGAAACTGCTGAGCAAGTTTCAAGTGCAACAGAGGTATTCATATTTGTGATAAAGACTGATAACTGATTGTTCTTCTTCCAAATGTAATTCTAACATCCAATCTGATTTAGGTATTAGGAGGAAAATCTATTGGCAAGGAGAAGCTGAAGATTGGGGATGTCATTCCACGATCATATGACGAGAAGATAAAATCAGCCCAAAAGAGGTATCAAAATTTGATACCTGGAGTAGTTGATGAAACAGAGGCTACTTTGGCTTCAAATGATAATGCAAGTGGTGAAGAAGTGAATGGTTCAGCTTCAAGGGGAAGGAGTGCACGTGATGTAGTGACTCCCCTTGCTCATCTATCATATCCTGAACAGCTAGAGAAAAAAAAGAACTCACTGATGCAAATACTTAAAAGACTTGTTAGTTGTCTTGCATTTAATTTCTAACTAATTTATAATTATCTTGTACTGCTTTTTTCATCTTAGGAATGCCGATGTTTCAAGAGACAAGCATTAATAGATTCTTCTTGTAATGCAGACTAGAAATGCACGTAAAGCATGTCCAAAAGGTGTTCCACTACCCGCTTGGGCTGTTAATTCCAGGGAAATAGGTTATTCTCCTATCAATTCAGAAAACTTTTCTTAAACTCTAGTTACCTTTTATTTTTCTAGGCTTTCTGCTTTTAAGTAGGAATGTTCTTTTCAGCAGATCAATTTGTCCAGCTGTATGTTTTATGTGAAATATTCTTGTCTGAGATTACTTTCCTGGACTTACAATGCAACTGTCCTCCAATTTCATGTCCCAGGCGGGCTTCCATGCAAACTAGAAGGGATAATCGAGTCACCACTTATCAATGGTTACCGTAACAAGTGTGAGTTTTCAGTTGGGTATTCAGTGCAAGGGAAACCAACTGTGGGTTTTATGCTTGGCAATTTTAGGTAAGAATTAAGATGTAGTTGGTATGCAAAAAATATTGGTTTCTTGGATTTGAGCTAGTTAACTCACTTAACATCCCTGTGACAGAGAGGGCGTGACAGCAGTTGAGGAGCCTACGGACTGCCCTAATGTTTCTAAAATTGCATGCAAATATGCACTGGTCTTTCAAGAGTTCTTACAGGATTCAGGTTTACCAATTTGGAATAGATTTAACAATACTGGCTTCTGGCGTCAATTGACAGTAAGTTTAATTTCTTTTTCGGAACCGGTGAATTTGTTCTTATTGGGCCCTTGTTTCCAATGCATTGTACTGGACATTTGAATGTGAACCTCTGCATTTAAGTTTAATGTTCTATTTTCAACAGGTTCGGGAAGGACGGAACCCTCAGAAAGATATTGAGCTCGAGGTTGAGAATCCCGGGGCTAATATTTCAGAAGCCATGCTTATTGTTCAGGTGTAATTCTCATATTTTGTTTGGTGCTCTAAGTCGGTATATCTTCTTGATTGTTTCAAAGGACTGATGATGAATCTTTACAAATAAATGGTAACCTCTTGGTCGTTGGAATCGACCTTCAGTACCTTAATTTTCTTTGGCATGAAGGAAGAGAAGTTACCATTACTCATGTAGTGAACAAATGATAGACATTTTACAATAAGTATCTTTATCGACCAAAAAGTTCTGATGGGAGATAAGTAAATAAAGGATAGATGGAGGTTCTACTTCGATAAGCGATGCGAAGCAATTGGCCAATATTTATTTTCTTAAAGATCTTTGGAATTTGCAAGTCATTGAAGATTCTAGGGAGATTCTTGAAGATCTAAACTATCTTTAAGTTAATTAATTAGATTTTTGACTATGGGTTTTTACCTTTCAATTGAAAGGGTTTTTCCTGTTTTTTGGCATTAGGAATTATTATGGTTATTTTCGGATTTTATTATTTTAGTAAAAATAAAGTCAAACCTAGTTTTGGTTCCGTGCAAAGAAGCATATTCAACGAATTAACTGCAGAGTTTGGGATCGAATTTGGGGTCGATTCAAGTTGTCATAGTTAGCTTAGGATCAAGGAAAAAAAAACGCGGTTGAGGTCGCGTTCGCGGGAATGGTCGCGCTGTCGCGGGAACGACTTGTAACGGAGAAATAGAACGTTTCGCGGCCGACGCGGCGTGAATTTTTTTAAAAAAATCACATTAATATGTTCTAACCTTTTTTGCATTGTTTTAGTTTATAAAGCATTATTACAACATAATATAATCAAATCTATCAGAATATCAAGTTTCATGAGCTATATAATTAAATCATAAAATATTTTTGGCCAAGGTTTGAAAAGAACGGATGTAACGGGGATAAAAGCGTTCTAACGCGGCGAGTTCGCGTTACGGAACGGACAACACGGCGAGAAGTATGTGATTTTTATTATGGCGTTCCGTAACGGGATTTCACGGAACGGCAAATCCAAAATCTGTTATAGAACAGCCGTTCTGTAACGGAACGGGAGAGTTTTAATTCCATGCTTAGGATGTCTTGTTTTAAGGAAAAATAGTTAAAAATTAAATAAAATCGTTTCTTAGGTGTTTGAGTCAGTTTAGGAAAACTAGTCAATTCTGGACAGTTTCACAAATAAACTACATGTTTTGGATTGGTTTTATGGCTCTTTAAAACATGTTTTGGATAGATTTTCATGTTAGGAATAAGGGAAAAATAATTAAAAAGATTAAAATTGGCTTTGAGTTCTAGTTTGAGCCGATTTTGAGAGACCTAGTCAAACTGTTTTTCCAGTTTGCTTATCTTTTGTAAATTAGGATTATGATTTAGTTTTCTAGATTTTTTTTTGTAATGCCTATATATAGGCCACGAAAATTATTAATAAAAGGGTGTGTTATTGGGATATTGATTATTGAGCTTGTTGCTTATGGGTTTTGATTAAACCACACAACATTGATTGCGATTGGTGTTGATATCGTTGACTGCGATCGATGAGAGACCCTCATACCTGTGAGTATTGAGTTTTATCGCTTAAATTTCGTGTGATTCTTTAAGTTCTTGTTAAAATCCAAAGGTCCAATATTATTTTAGCTTGCGAGCCATGTGAGTCTTGAGAGATCCACATCAATAACCTATTCAACAAAGATCAAGGGCACGATATTGGAGATACAAGTATCCCTTGGGATATGGATATGGTTAAGTGCTAGTTTTTCCGAAGAATTCACAAGGAAGAAGTCAAGATGGCATTGAAACAAATGGGATTGAAGAGGGAAGTGGGGCCTGATGCATACCTATTGAGGTCTAGAGATGCTTTGGGGGAGAGAGGGGTCAATTAGTTAACAACTCTTTTGAACAAGATTTGGGGAAGCAATAGGGTGCCATTAGAGTGGAGGAAAAGTACCATCATCCCCTTGTACAAGAACAAGGGTGACGTCCAAGATTGTGTCAACTATTGAGGGATTAAACTAATGAGCCATACTATGTAACTTTGGGAGCGAGTTATTGAGCAAAGATTAAGGAGAAGTGTGAATATCTCGGAGAATCAATTTGGATTTTTGCCATCCCGACTATGGAGGCCATTCATCTTATAAGACAACTAATGGAGAAATATCGAGATAATAAGGACTTACATATGGTTTTCATTTATTTGGAGTAGGCGTATAAGTACTGAGGGAAATTCTTTGGTGGGCTTTAAGTAGAAAAAGATTTCCGCTTAAATATATTGATTACATTTAGGACATGTATGAGGGAGTTAGCACGAGTATGCGAACTAGTGTTGGGAAGACTGAAGAGTTCCCCATTACGATTGGAATACATCAAGGATCCGCACTTAGCCCATTTCTTTTTGCTATTGTCATGGATGAATTAATGAGGTTAATTCAAGACAATATCTTTGCATATGATATTGTGTTGATTGATGAAACAAAAGGAGTGGAAAGTAAGTTGAAATTATGGAGACAAACCTTGGAATCTCAAGGCTTTAGGCAGGGGCAATTACCTTAAATGGGAAGATTGTCCAAGGTTATGAATTCTTCCAATATTTAGGATCTATTATCCAAAAGGATGGGGAATTGGAGGGCGATGTGGCTCATAGAATCAAAGCAGGTAGGTTGAATTGGAAGAGTGCGCCAGGGTTCCTATGTGATTCATGTGATCCAGGCATGCCCCAAAAGATTGAAGGTATGATTCTACCGCACGACAATTAGACCAACATTGTTGTACGACACGGAAAGCTGGACAATCATACATTATCCATGTATAAGGTGAATGTGGCGGAGATGCGTATGTTACGTTGGATGTGTGGGCATACAAGAACGGATCGATTGAGGAATGAGATTATTAGGAAGAAAAGTAGGGGTTACACCGATTGAGTTAAGATGATTGAGTATCGTTTAAGATGGTTAGGACATGTAAGACGGAGACCAAGTGATGCCCGGTTAGGAGGCTGGAAGGGTCGCAAAGTGATAGGGTTGTAAGGGGTAGGGGAAGACCTAAGAAAATTTGGATGAAGGTGATTGAGAATGACATAAGTCTACTTGGGATTGAGGAAAATATGACGTTAGATAGGCAGATTAGAGGGAGATAATATATGTTGATGACTTGACTTGACTTTATATATCACCCCTTTTGACCCCTCTTGGTTTACTTGCGTTTAGCAAACCATTTTGCATTGAACATTCTTTACATATCCCCTTTTTTAAGGTTTTCTCTAACTTTTTCTTTTGTTTTCCTTACGAAGATGTTTTTTTCTCTCTCTCTCTCTCTATATATATATCTTTTCTTGACTCTCTTCTATATGATATTTTCAAATGTATTTATTTTGTTTATCTATCCATTTTTCGTTTTTACCTTTTCTTATTTTTCTTACCCCTTGTGTTAATTTTTATTTAATTTTTTTTGTTCTACTTTTATTAATATAACTTTCTCCCTCTTCCTTGTTTATTCTTTTTAACTTCTCGCTCTTTTCTCGTTTCATTGGTCACGGTGACAATTTCCTATGACGATTCATGTTAACCGACCCCAAATCATTTTGGGACTAAGGTTTTGTTGTTGTTGTTGTTGTTGTTGTTGTTGTTGTTGTTGTTGTTGTTGTCTTTATCCATAACCATATTGGTGTGCTTCATTTAGGTTTCGACAGAGGGCCATGATGATGATCTTGTAAGTAGTGAACTTGAGAAACTGACTCGAGCATTTGTCGCTGGTGCTGCTTCAACGTGTCCACCTTTGCCTCTGACTGCATTAGCTCTCCAGGTGTAGTATGTAATTCTCTTTTATCTGCTCAAAGACGACTGCTCTATCCACCCTTAAATAAACTCCCTGTTTGATTTTTTTTGGTGAAAGTTTGATAATTTGATCTTTAAATTGTCTGAAGTTAAAATGCTTTACATTGTAAAAGTACTATTTAATTTACTAATATATAATTTGTAGTTATATCAATCTTAGAATTTGCACAAAGCCACAAAGTAAAATAGATAGTACATTTTGGAACAAAGGGAGTTTTTTTTATTGGGTTTCCTCCCTTCTAATGTAAGTATAAAGAACTGAAAATATACTCCCAATTTTCCTCCCTCTCTAAAGAATGTTATGACTTAAGCCTCTTGGTGAAATAAATCTGTTATCCCATCTTTGGAGGATCATGGGCAACTTTAATAAACTAGTATGATTCATGGCCCTTCAATCATCTGTTCAGTCACTTGAAAGGTTTCATTGGTATATTAAACTACTTAATCTTCCTTGGGGCAACTGATATGAGGTTCGTGATTGTACAAGAGTTCTTGATAAGGATCGCCATTAGCCTATCAAAAATACACCTAACTTACCCTTATAATATGCAGTAGAAAGCACGGGCACTCCTCCCGGACACCGAATCCCGTACCGGGGACGGGTACGGGACGGATACGGCCAAGATTCGTCCCCAAAACGAATCGGGTTGGGTGGGTACGTGGGTTTGGTTTGGGTACGGATGGGCTGAATCCGGGTACTTGGTGGGGATGAATTCAAGGTGAGAGAGACGTACCCAGCTACTTTTAATGAAATATAAAGGGGCAAAATTCAGATCTAGGGTTTTCTTGGAAAATTTGAAAACCCTCAGCTCAGCTACTTCGAAGCGCACCCCTTGGTCTCTCTCTCGAGTGGTCGGCACCTGGACCACCGTCGCCGGCAGCCACCAATCTCTCCGGCAGCCTCTTTTGCAGCTCATGCTTCGAAGTTCGAAGTAACTTCGTCGCTCCTCCTTCCAATCTTCCAGTCACTCCTCTTCAATCTTCGTTTGCTCATTTCGTTATTCTTCTTTAAGGGCTAAGCTAAGTCTAGAATGCAGATAGGCACTAAGGCAGTAGAGCATAAAGCACGTGAAAGAGGACAGTGGAGTACAGGTGTACACCATCTTTAAAAAAATAGATGTAGTGTCGTTTAAGATTTTTGTACAAAAACTAACTTAATTACAAGACTTTTTTTAATGACTTTTCCACTGCTCTTTAAATCTTTACCTAAACTAACCCCATATAGTCTTATACTATTTACTTATATTCTAGGGAGGAAGAAAGCTCATTGTTTATATTTTTGCATGTATGTCGTTTAATATTTTTGTACAAATGGATATTATATCTATTAAAAATTTAAGGTAATATTATTCATCAAAAATATATATTTTTTTTTGCTGAATCTAAGCCGTACCCGTTTTTGGAAATTTTAATTTTGCCTTTTTCGGTCCCCGTATCCGTATCGGTGCTACCAAGGTAGAGATAGTCGGGTCAAATCCGCAGGGAACTAGAAAGTTCTGTATCAAATTTTGAGTCCATAAATTTAAGCAAAATATGTTATGAAAAAGACCAAGTAAACTACTAACAAAATCTATGACTACATATCTTAGTTTTAAAAAGCGCGCTGGGCGCTAGCCAATCTCAGGCGACGGCAAAATCGCCTTAGTAGACTTGAGCGCATCGACCTACGCAAGGAGGCGCGCCCCTCAAGGTAGGTGCAAGGCGTTGAGCCTTGGCCTCTTTTCGTGCAAAGGCGTGAAATAGAGAAGAGATCAGAGTAAAAACAAAAAAAAGATCAAAATTTCTTTAAATTAAAGCTTACACACGATTCAAAACTTCGTTTCGAGCAAAAGCCCTGAATTAACTGCATCAAATTACTTCAATTTCATCCCTGAATCAATAACCTAATTTGAAAGCAACCCTAAGTAGCGGATCTATCTAAGCATTAGATATTTTCTTGCCTTTGACTCGCCTGTTGTGGCAGAGATTGTCGGCGAGAGCTATTCTGTGATGTGCAGCACCAAGGCTCCGGCGATCACCGCTGATCAACTGACTCAGGTAGGTTTCTCTTTCTCTTCTACTCGATCTTTCCTTTTGTCTTTCTCTTCTTCTCTCTCTCTCTTTCTTCTTCATCTCCCTCGTCTTCTTCTTCGTCTCCCTCTCTTCTAATTTTTCTTTTCCTCTACCATCTGAAATTTTCGTTTGTGCTTCTTCTCCCCCTTTTCAACCTCTGCGAGTTTTCAATTTCTGATTTTTATGGTTTTTTTCACCTTTTTTTTATTGTTAAACTAGACCCAATTTACTAGACCTTGCCTACTGAGTAGTGACTCAAATAGTCACGTGGCCACCCTTGTTTTTTTTCGTTTTAATGAAAAACCTTTTATTTTATGGTTTTTTACTGCATTAGTTTTCTCTTTTACTTGTATCAGTTTTACCTATAGCAGGTCTATGGAAATTTAATACCACAAACTAAACAAGTAAAATTAAGAATTAATAAATGAAAGTGCTCCTCGCCAACGAGATGTGTGCGACTTCGCCTTGCTTCTCCCTTCGCCTTGTGCTTTGTGCCTTGGTGCGCCCAACGCCTTTCAATAATAAGCTACATATACATAATGATATGTACCCAACTCTAATTAATGATAGATACCACTTAAAAGATGTTAAGGATGCAAATAAACTCTCTTAATTGAGTTAATTAGACTAGTACCTTTGAGAATTAGCAATACTCCATGTTCCATCAAGTCATTTTCAAAATCATAAATACACATGCAATAAGAGAACTCATCTTTCGTTGATTATTTCATATTGTGAAAAGTATGAACTCGGATAAGGCCTTTACTACTACCACACAATTGTATACTAGTGATAGAACTTAAGGAAGAAATTAAACATCATTTATACGTATAAGGGCATGCCTTCTGCGACGAGCAAACTATACACACGTAATTGATATCAATAAATCTAAAGTATAAACATGTTAGAAATGATAAAATAAAGTTGTATGCAAAACATAATTGAAATCATAAAATAAAGTTGTACTTGAATTAAGAAAGTAAGTACAGAACTAATAGTTACTCAAAATGAAGGAACAAACTCAAGAATAATCTTGAAAACTTGAAGAACTCCCTAATCCAACTTCTAATCCTAATCTAATGGTGTTTGAAAGCATAAACTACTCTAATACTACTCCTAAGAATGTCTGATTGGCGGATTTCAAGCCAAAAACCGATTAAAAAGAGAAATCGCATACAAGCTGTCATTTCCTCATTTGTTGCTTGGGCAAAGGGTGCTTGTGCTAGTGAAACTGGTCATCCGTTCCCGTCATTGCTTGCTTAATTAATTTCCAAAACAACAGAAATCTGTTGGCTGACAGCATTTTTCGAAAATGTGCTTTCGGTCTCGATCGCGGTAACGGTCACAGTGATGCAGGAACGGAGATGATGCGTTTGTCGTACCGCCAAATATCAGCTCAGACCATGAGATACCCTTGAACCCGCCTAAAACGCGGTTTTTTAACCTCTTTACAATGCGCTTAGTATCGTTTCGGTAGATTTGAAAACCTTTACAACACGGGCGACACGATACGATGTGGCCTTGTTTTGACACCATACCTGAAAGCTCAGATTAAAACCGCCGTATATCCTTCATTTCTTATCTTTTTTTGTGCAAATTACCTATCATTGGTGAGCTATTGGACTCTACTCTCATCTCCAAGTGGTTACACCATTAACTAGTTTGTAGGGAGAAATATATGGCTCTCTAAATGTGACCCATCCACCGATTCACGGAGAATTAGGAGTTTGTACTCATTTTCTTACAAAGCTTCCCAATTGCTTAGCTTCTACATCTGTCCATAGCCATAGGTATGTTCATCTTCCAATTAGTCACTGATGTGTGCTTTGCATAGAGTTATAATTGCAGCTGTTACCCATGCCCATTGTTAATCCATGGATACCGTTTTTCAGTAGGTTTAGGTTTGTAGGCCTAGAGGAGGAGGGTGCTCTAGGTCTCGGGAATATGTCGTCTTAGGATCAATTCTTTCGACGGCAAATGGTTATGTAAATTTCTTCTTGGGCCTAATTCTCTTTAGCATCGAATTAGCAGCAGTTGTGGACATTTTAGAGGAACGATTGGGATCCACTTGGAGAAACACATGCATCCTGTATTTTACGATGGTTAATCCCCCCCCCGCCGCTTCTTTTGAAGTGAAAAGAAAGAAGGAAACATGGAATTTAGTAGGAAGGCACGCCCCAGGTTCTTTTGAATAGAGCTAGCCTCTGTGTGGTGACAATGGTACATATGACTCTCCTAACAAGTCCTAAGCTGGAGCTACTTTAGAATAGGAGTGATGTTGAATTCAATGTGTGTTATTGTTCTCTCTAACAAGGTCTTGGAATGTGCTTCTTTCCATCATTTTCAGGATCACAGAGGCATATCCAATGCAGCTGCTGCTGATACTCCATTGCGTCCATTACCTATACTTACAGCTCAATCCAGTTCTGAGATGGAAGTTGTCATGGCTACTAATGAATCCAGAATCCATGATTATATTGGCAATCTCCGGTTCTCTATATCACCTACTGCCTTCTTTCAGGTTTAGATTTTGATTTCTTGCTGCTGCTAACTGTGACTAAGTATGGGTGATTTGTTTTACAATGGTTGTAAACTGCTTTGCAGGTTAACACTCTAGCTGCGGAAAAACTATATACTCTTGCAGGAGACTGGGCTGGTCTAGGTCCAGATACTTTACTTTTTGATGTATGCTGTGGGACTGGCACGATCGGCCTGACATTAGCCAACCATGTTGGTATGGTAATACTGTGCATCATTACTACTTTCATTTCTGGTTCCAATATCATAAAATATTAAAATGCTGCTCGCATTGTTGGTTTCTAATAATTGGCCGGACATGACATAGCCAATGCTATTGGTGTATGTATGGTACTAATATTTTTCACAATGCTTCCTGCTCCCAACACTATTTATGAGATTTTGTTTTCAAATTATACTTTTCAGAAAATAATAATTCACTGTTTTTGATTCTGATCTGCCTCTTACTGTTGAATACTGTGATTCGTTTCCAGGTAGTTGGTATTGAGATGAATGCTTCTGCTGTATCTGATGCACAAAGGAATGCCGAGATAAATGCCATTACAAATTGTAAATTCATCTGTTCAAAGGTTGGCTCTCGAACCTTTCTGATTTGTTCCGCAGTCAATTTAGGTCTATAAGTGTGCATTCAGTTCTTTAGCTGCAATGCTTCAGATCTGATAGTATTGCAGTTAATATCCTAGAAACTTGTTATTAAGATGTGGCTGTAGTCCTTTGGTGACAAATTGTTGTTGGTATTGTTCTTTCTGCTGCTATATCAGGCCGAGGATGTTATGGGGTCTTTATTGAAAGAATACTTGGATGATTCTGAAGACCAAGATGATGCTTCAAATCCTTTAGATGATGACGGAAAACAAAATAGCATAGGAGAAGATCAAACTATATCTGTGAATAGTGAAGCACACCCTGAGGATTGCTTGAATGAAGTGCATGTGGACGCAGATCATGCATGTGATGCTAATAAAGGAGAGCAGGATCTTCAGAGCAATAATTCTAATGATGAGAGTTCCGCAAAGCAGCATTTTAAAAATGTCGTTGCAATTGTTGATCCTCCACGCTCTGGACTTCACCCTGTTGTACGTGACTTCATCCTCATCTTTCCTGCATACTACTCACTTCATCTCATATTGTTTCGTTTGGTAGGCTTGGCACAATGTTTAAGAAAATTATTGGTGGTGTGGTGGTCATCTTCGTACTGTTAGAGTGAATGTAGGAGACATTGTGAGGGTTGGAGAGAGTAAAAGAAAGAAAAGGTCTGGGTTCGGAGAGAACTATGTTGTTTACTTAAGAAAGGAAGATTAAAACATTTGGGACACCCGTTTTAGGGAAGTACGCAAAAAAATTTGTGGTGGAGGGACTATGTTTTAATTTGTAAATTACAAGAATGAATTTTCTGCTGTGTCTATACTCTATAATCTACTAATCCACCAACTGGTCCATTTTGGTTGCATTCTGTGAAGCTCGGACTCGGCTAGCCACCCTGCCGTACCGGTGTCGACACGACACGACACCGGTGCCGACACGGAATCCGGACTGGACGCGGGGAGGAGAAAGTGGACGCGGCATCAATTACATTAAAACCGAACCTAGATCTGAAAATTAACCTAGAAATACACGATTTTATTTCTTGAGATATTGGGGCTTTTACTCGGGAGGATGAGTCGTTTACAATGGTCTAAATTTCGTCATCTTACCGGCCACTTCTCCGACGACGGTAGAGGAGAGAGATGGAGGTTGCTGGTGCTGCTGTTCTAGAAACCCAGATGGTGATGATCTCTTTTTTTTTTTTATCTAATAATTTAATGTGAGGGTGGGAAACCGGAAGGGGGAGTTAAAAAACACCACGTGAACCAAAAAAGTGAAAAGAGTAAAGCAATAAAACTGGCCTATTAAATTCAAGAAGCAGTACAGCAGCAGACAGCTGTACTACATTACATTTACACCTTTTTGTTTTTTTGAGGAAACATTACATTTACTGATTTACACCTCTTTCTCTTCTCTCTCTCAAAAAATAGTAAACCTTTAGCTTCTTTTTCTCTTTTACTTTTTTTTTTCAATTATACTAGAGCTTTTGAAGTTAAATCTGTAAAATAATATTTCCTAATACTTAACTGCCGTGTCCCCGAGTCCATATCCAAAATTTGGACTCTTAAAAAACAAGTCCCCGAATCCTTAAAATTAGAATTTGAAGGGTCCGACACTTGGACCCGTACCCGAGTCCGACACCCGTACCCGAGTCCGAGCATCCTAGGTTGCATTAGATAGCTGATTCAAATTATGAAATAAATCTTGATCACCGAAAATCAGCAAGTTTCCTGACGTAAACCTACTCATGCTGGTTTTCTTCCTCTGGCTAAAGATGATATTTTGTCATCCAGACAAGCCGTCTGATCAGTCTTTGGCTTTTTCTTCTATCACTTTTGGAAAATTTGGAACTTGGGATTTCTGACGAATGGTTCTGAGCTCTATGGATCAATTTTGTTTTGGTGCGAATTTGGCTGATAATATGTAGCTTTTATGTGCTCTCTTGTTTTTTCAATTAGGATGTTGCTCAATGTTGTAAACGTTTCACGGATACTCTTCTCTACAATAGTCATTGGTTACGAGCAATATGGTCTGATGCTTTTTTTTTTGAGTAGGTTTTAAAAGCTCTGAGAACTCATCCACGTTTGAGGAGGCTTGTGTAAGTCCTTATATCTCCCCTTGTTCTATTACATTACTCTATCGGGGTGCGTTGTTTTCACCTTACATCTCCCCTTGTGTTTTTGAGTAGGCTTGTGAAGAAAAGGCACCCTTTGGCCATCTTTATGGCGGAACCTTTTTTTTTTCCCCTTCAATAAAAGATTAGCACTTAAAAAAGTTAAAAGCTTGATAGAACAAGAAAAATCCATCTTACGATAGAAAAATTGGGCAACATCATAAAAAGCTGTGACATCTGATGTATCTTTTCCATCTGCAGGTACATTTCTTGTAATCCTGAAACATTGGTGGCAAACGCTATTGAACTGTGCACACCATTGTCCGAAACAACCGAGAAAGGGCGCAAAGGCCAAGGATGGAGGAACATGAGTAATGCTGGGCTGGCACGTCATAGACTCAAGTCTATGCCCAAGTCTGAGCCGTTTCAACCGGTCAAGGCTATGGCAGTTGATCTCTTTCCTCACACTCCGCATTGTGAACTGGTAATGTTGCTGGAGAGGTGAAAGTCTACCTCGTGGACATAGTCTCTCTCTCTCTCTCATGGCTCGGTTCCAACACAATTTTGATGGCAAGATAGAATTTAATTGTATTTTTGTTATTTATTTATCGTGTTTATTTTCCTTCAAAGTATGCTGGTTAATAATATTGGATGAGAATATTACTTATCATGCATGGCCCTTTCTTTCGTGGTTGAGTTGTATTAGTTTGAGACCTTGATATTTGTGACTTTTGTAAGATGAACCAGAAGAATTGCAATGAAAGAACATAGAGTTCATGTCTTCATCGCCATATGTTTTGGGCTCATAACCTTGGAACTAAATCATATATTGTGGGTGAGAGAATTACAATTGAGAGAATTCTCAGGTAAGAATTATTACAAGCAAGTAATAAAAGAAGGCTAAGAATAGGATTTACACTAAAAACTATTACTGGGGAATCAGCTGCAATATGATTGGATAGAACCATCTGTGGATGTTTTTGTAGTAGATATCTCATCTAGGGTTGGCAAAAATTGGTTCAACTTGACAACCCAACCCGAACCTAACTTGAAATAAGCATGTTGTGGTTGAGATTTTTGACCCATTTAAGTAAATGGGTTGACATGATTAACCCATTTAATTAAACGGGTTAGATTTAAGTTGACATTTGACCTGAAAATAACCTGCTTTGACCATATTAACTTTTACATATAGAAAATTCTCGAACAAATATGTTGATAAATCTAAAAATTTGGTTTTAAAAAAGTAAAATATTGCGAAAATGTCATAATTTTTCTAAGAAACTCTAAACATAGATACATTCAATAGTGAACTTGTTCATTTAAGAAAATAATTATTTTTCAATATAATAATAATTATGACTAATGGGTTAGTTATACGGGTTACCCATTTATTAAATAGGTTGGGCCAGGGTTGAGTTTTTCAACATGCTTATTAAATGGGTTAGGGTCGAGTTGAGAAATTTTGTACCTATTTATTATCGACCCGAACATGAACCCGATCTAATTGTAGCCCTAATTTCATCACCCCCTCTAGTCAAACTAGGCGGGGAAAAAACATGCTAAGTTTGGAAAGAAGTTGTTTCATTTGAGCCGAAGGTGATATTAGTAAACACATTAGCAAGCTGAGCATGTGTAGGAACATAAGCTATAGTAAGCAAGCCCTCAAAGACTTTGTCTCTTGTGTAATGTACATCAATCTCTATGTACTTAGTTCTTCATGATGAACTGGATTCTTGGGAATATGTACCGCACTCTGATTATCACAATGCAAAGTCACATGCTGAAGGTTAGTAATATCTAATTTGCTAGTAACACCTAACTCTGCCAGAAGCTTGTCCAGCTATGAAACTTCAGAAGCAGCTGCAGAAATTGCACTATACTCTGCTTCTGAAGAGCTTTTGGACAATATGTGTTGCTTCTTAGACTTCCATGTAATAGGAGACCGGCCAAATAAGAGAATATACCCATAAATAGATCTTTTAGAATCAAAATAAGTACTCCAATTTGACTCTACAGAAGTTTGAAGTGTACTGCCCTTTAATAAGATCCCTCGACCAGCTGTGGGAGAAACATAGCTCTAGACATGATGTAAGGCCTAGAAATGAGCTTCTCTAGGAGCATACATGTACTGGCTTAAATGTTGAATAGTGTAGTAATGATCAGACTTTGTATGGGTAACCAACAAGACTTCTGTATTCAATAGGGTATGCAAGTAAAGAGTGGTTGTGGCATGAAGTTTCAGGGAAAGAGGAACTGGAGTGACAACTGACTTGTAGAAAGGGAAAGCAGCAGTTTGAAGCAACTCTTTAGTGAACTTATTCTTGTCATAGTTACACCAGAAGGAAGGTATCCAACTTCTATTTCCAGAAAGAAACTCAAAATTCCCAAGTCTTTAATGTTGAAGACATCATCTAAATGTTGTTTGGGAGATTGGATACCCAAAACATCATCACCAGTCAACAAAATATTATCTCTATTATATAAGTGAAGGGGGAGTTATGGTGTCTTTCTATGAAAAGACTTATATACCCTTCATCTCACAAAAAATAATAAGGAAAAGATTTTCTCAATTCTTTCCTTATTTACAAATATGGGTAATGAGGAAAGTTTTACATTACCAAAAAAAAAAATACATAAAAATGTATAAAAAGAGGAAACTCACAATTGAAAATATAAACTGATGACTAGATCAGTTTTCAAACAATTATAAAAGCAAATATTTATAGAGTTTCTTACTATCTAAACTCTCAGTTGCAATAACAATTTCAAATAACATGCATTAACAAACCATAAAAGAATTAAGAAATTTAGATAATATTCAATTTTTTTGGGGCTCACAATTAGTTGGGATAATAAATAATTAAAGAGATAAACATACATCATCAGATAATATCAATTTATAATTTTTTTTATTGAATCACCACAGTATGCCTAAAAACCTCAATTACCAGTGAAATTAAATTGAACTACTACTCACAAAATACACCGATAAAATATATGTATTTTTAAATAAATAGAAAACATAACCTAGATCATTGTTTAGAAGGAGAGTTGTTGAATTATCCACCAAATACAAGATAACATATCCTACCTCGACATAGTCCTTTCTGGAAACATTACTCATTTACACTAGAGCAATGCAAATAAAAAACCATAACGCTAAAAAATAGTCATCAAATCCACTTTCTCTCTCTAAAACGAGAGTCTCTCTCACTTCTCTGTGAGTTTATTTCGAAAACTACCCTTATTCACTGTAGCATGCAATTTTACTGAAAAGCAAAATCGCTTCCTCCAACTATCTTCTTCTCTGATTAGTAGAATCCTTTCTAAACCCCACCAATAGCGGACATTCCTTATATTGGGAATTGTATAAAAACACTGCAAAATCTTCTACCAACTATGATGGTGGCCTATAGTTGCGTTCTCCTAGGTCTTAGAGGATAGTCTCAACAGATGGTTTTAATGCAATTCCAAGAAGCCACATTTTATTTCCACTTGGCAAAAGTGCTGAACTAGGGTTTCATCTTTTCCCTCTTAAATACGGCAGTTGAAGAACATTTATTTCTCAGTGTAGTCCTTTCCACTTCTTCTGCTTCTTCAGTCTTCTACAAAATTTAAGTTCATTAGCATTTATGAGTAGTAATAACTACCGTCCTCATTTCAGAATGGGAGCATTAATCTCTCCCCCACCACATCATTCTCTAAATGAGCCTATAAATTGGAATCTCTCGGCGGTGGGAGTTTTCTTTGGCCCAAACCCTCCTAACCCCATTCTTGTTCAAGGATACGTTAGTGCTTTCTCAATGGGTCAGAAGAGGAGATATCAAAGTCAACCTTACGAGATTGTATTATATTTTCTCGTTTTCTCAAAGAGAAGATCTGGAAGGTATTCTTCATCAAGATACTACCATCATAGATGGGCATATAATTACCTTCAGACGTAGTCATTGGTCACAAGTGCCACAAACACTTTCGTTTAGCTTTGCAAGGATTTGGGTCCGGGTAGCAGGTCTACATTTTGCTTATATCTCACATGACTAGGCTGCTCATGCGCTTCGTCATGTGGGATTCATTGAAAAAATGGAACATGCAAGCCAAGACTTACCATCATCTCCAGAAATTCGGGCTAAGATGATGGTAGATCTTACCCAATTACTAATCCCAGGCTGTTATCTACCACTCTATGATAATCAAGTGGTATGGGTGTATAACCGATATGAAGGCGTTTTCCGTTTCTGCAAAAAATGTGGTAGGGCAGGGCACTATACTTTGGGGTGTTCAGATTCAGACGAGGATGCACAAAGAAGGATTAGAAATAGGATGCATGATCTTGAGGAGGCAGGAATTAGAGTCCTCTATGGCCCAGTTAACCATGCATACTACGCAAATTACATTGAAGAGTTACCAGATAGGTTTAGAGATCGAACTCCGAAGGTTAATCTGTACCAAAGGATCACTCCGGAGGACTACCCGTTGAGAAATCCTAATAGATTCTCTTCAGGTAGTGATGATTCTGAGGGGGCTAATCGATATTCAGTATATGAGCCAGACATGTATAAATCGGACGAGGCCTACTATTCAGGCGAGGAGGAATTCCCGATAAACTGAAACTCCCCACCACTAAGACCATCGAATCCAGTTGAGAATAATTCCAGAGAGAATTATGAAGCTACAGGGCTTTGAATGGATTACAACAACATGTTGCGTCAATCACCGGGGAGAAGGTATGGTTTTTCAGATGATCCATACGCACATTATTTTCCTAGATTGTCTAGAGCTGTTAATCAAAACTGTAATAGCCTCAATTTTTAAGCCGAGATTATTTTAATAAACATAATTTATTACCATGCTAATCCGTACATAATCTGTTGTGCTTTAGGAGGAATGAGGATTTGATTTGTGAGATTATGTGCATTTTGTCTGTGAATATGGATATCACATGTGACTATTAATACGAATTATGAGTTAATATACGTTATTTATGAGCTATGTTAAGAACGTTGACCATCGTTCTGGAATTTTGAGATTCCGATCTATTATCGATATTGTGTTTGAGATACTCTGTAATTATGAGTTAAGGGCTAAATGAGCCATAATATCTTTATTAAGTTGTAAAACATATTTTGAGGATTTAGTTTAAGTATAATGAAGGATTATAGCTTAATTAATGAAGGTAAAGGACTAAGTAAAACCATAACATTCTAGAATGCTCCTAAGTTGTAAAAAGACGATTTAACCCCATTATTAATTCAAAACCACTAGCTTGCCATTACCCATTGTACATATATAAGTAGCCAAGGATCCTAACTTATTTCAGTTGATTCATTCCACAAAAATCATCAAAGTCACTCATCATTTTCTCTCCTCTTCATTCACGCCATTCCTGCGTGAAGAAGAGCTGCTGTTTTGCAGCTTGTTTCTCTTGAATGTCTTGCTCTGAAACTTGCATGCAATTCTTGTTCTACGATCCTCAAGATGTTCTCCATACTGGGCAAGTATTAGTTTTAAGTTATCACATCAATAACATCAAAGAAAAGCAAGAAAGGTAAGATGTGGCTGAATTGTAGCACCTATGAGGTTGATTACTTTGGGTTAATTATTGAATTTTAAGTGATGGATGTTGTATCTAAGGTATTATAAGGTTGCTGAAGGAGAGATAAAAGTGGTGGAAGGATATTTAGTTCTTAAACATCGGAATAAGGTACACGAGAACCACCACTTAACTTGTTTTTAAGCTTTGATTATGAAATTTGCCTATGGAATTATGAATGCTTGATTATGTTTGTATATGTATAAAAAAATTGATTTGCATGTGGTATTTTATGAATGATATTGTATTAAGATCCTTTTGCATGTCAAGTTTTCCCTAGGATTGATAACTCCCTAGATAACCAAGTAAGAAAGGATGACCCATCTTTCCTAAATCTTGCTGCCGTATTTTTCCAGGCCCAATATCGTCCTGTTTAATTGAGATTTGATTCTTAGGGTCTTCATGAAAGTCATAGATCTTGAAAATTTGATGAAGTTAGACCCAAAAATACTCAATTTGGAGTTGTACACTAGAAGTTATGCTGCCCGAAAGGCTGCTGCATACATAACAAGTTTTAATAAACAAAACCCATCAAACCTTGCTATTATCTCTATTGCATCTTGATTAATTATCTTGTTTTTGGTTGAACTTTCATGATATATCCCTGGAATATACATGTCGTGATTGTAAAACTTTTTCTTCATTTCCTTCATTAAACGCCACGCATAACCATACTTTGTTGTGTAAAAGAATACTTAAAACCCGATTTCTTCTTAGTTACTTTTCAAGTCGATTAACCCGTGCTTCTTTGGTTTATTGAGTGCCTTTAAAGGTTGAGTACCTACTGCATGTACCTACTTATTTGCTGACCTATCCAAACCCTTAGCTGAACATGGAAGTTACGATATAATCTCGCATGTAAACCATCATATTTTGATACCAACACCAAAACCATGAAATAGATCATTTAAGTACTATGGCGTCGCCTTTTCATATAATTAAGAACCTCTTTTAAAACCTATTCATGATGCCATATCATGTTTATCACCTTATTAACCACTCTGGATAACCAAAGTGTTTTTTTTCGAAACCTTGTTAATAAGTCACTTTTCCAGTATGGTGGAACTTGACACAGCAAGCCTGTTTTCCGGAACTTGTTTGATAAGTTAAGATGGTTTAAAAAGTTAATATAGTTTATTATGAATACGTATTTAAGAAAAGTATTTGAATACAAGTATGTGAGAATAAACATTTGATCATTTTATGAATTAAGCATAAGTGTATGAATAACATGAATAAAGTATAAGTATTATGATTTAGTTTTTATTTTATGGGAAAGTGAACAATATTTGTGGAGCGAGTTGCTCATTATGTGTTATGGAGCGGGTATTACTCCTTTGTGTAGGGTCATGATCTAGAAATCTTGCAAGCAGAAAATAAGAAAGGTGGGGAGACGTCCCTCAAAAGTATGGAGATATGGCTTAGCCCTCTCCATTCGTGTTCCTTCCCTCTAGTTATGTTATGTTTTGTGAAAAGTTTAAGATTATTATTTGTGTTGTGTATTGAGTATGATATGTGATATCTTGAGACGATTCTTGGAAAAATTACTCTAATATATACAAACGTATTTCTATGGAAGTTTAAAGGAAAGAATCAACCTAATTCTAAGCAAGTATAAACGTATTTCTGAATAAGAATAAAAGTATCTCGATGAATCAACGAATTTCTGAGCAAGAGAAAAATGTTGTTATGAAGATTATAAGTTTAAGTTTTGAGTATAATTAAGAAATGATTGCGTAATTTCAGCCACCAACTAATTTTGGAAATCGTTGGGACTTGTGTACCAGCGTAAGCTGACCTATTTTGTTCTTTGAACCTGTTCTGGTGGGGGCAGATTCATCTGTTTTGCAGGATTATAGAGAATGTTCAGATTAGCTCCTGTGTGCAAATGTGAAAGTTATGATCAATGTGCTTAGTCCGCTGCTATGAGATAATCCATTTTATATGAGGATTCTTATCAAGATAAACATGTATTTTCGATTTGTAATCTAAGTACTTAAACATATTGTAATAATTATTCGATTATAACCTATTTTTGTAACATGCTTGGTTACTAAGGATTTCCTAACTTTTCCTAGCAGAGAAGGTGCGGAAATCTGCCGTAACAGTCTTTCTAATTGGTAGCTTAACTCCGTAATTAGCCGTAATAGATCATAATTAAGCTGCTATTTGGAGCGGGCTGTTAGAAGAATTATGGGAGTAGGTTAAACAATCAAAATAGCCATGCATCCCATACTGAACCTGTTTATGAGAGGGGGAAAACTTCTTCCCAACCTCGAACTCTCTATGAAATCCTAGGGATCTCAGAATGGGCAGCTCAATGGCATTTCTCAAACGAAATGCCTAACATGCAAGAAAATTCAAGCTTGTTAGATGATGTAATCAATCAAACACTTACTCACAATGAAAGCTTCGATCCACAAATTAACCAATCTCCACCACTCCCCACAATTAACCAATCTTGCTTAAATTTCAATACTCCCAGTATCATTCCTAATGCACGATCTTTCTCTCAAGCAACACAAAGGCTACGACGTTATCTGCGCAGCTTTTCTCCTTCGCGGGTACACCCACACAATACATCTTTCTCTCACTCCCCAAATTCTCACTTCTCACCTTTCACAAACTCACCTTTCACTAATTCACCTACCAATCAGCATAGTCCACCTTTAATTGAAAGGGATCCTCCAAACTCACCCCAATCTCCTCCTTGGTCTGGACAAACTAACTATCAACCTACGAGTGGTCAGTTGGCAGCTAATTTATGGCCAAGAAAAAGGTTTAACTTGGGTCAACTTCAGCGTGTTCAATTTGCAAGAGAGTTAGAAATTCCGAATGTGAGGGATTATCTTTCTACTGACTGGTATCTGAAGAGACGAAGGCTCAAATGGGAAAGATGCGAGAGAAAGGGGGTTTCCTACTGTGGACAAAGGATTCAACAATGGGAGAGTGGAAATCTAAAACAGAAGTGGCAGAGGATTTAGGTGTGGAAGCAGGACCAGAAATTTTTTCAAAGCTGGTAATGAAACGCATGGCTGAATCAAGCGAGTTCGAAGGTGTTCCGAAGAAAAGCAGGATGGTAAGCAAGGAAAATGGAAATGATGACATGATGGAAGTTCAATTCTCACTGGTTCTCTCTTTGACCCCACCCCTTGGTGCGGAGGCTGGCCCTTCACAGCCTTCCAAGTGTCCATGAAGCTTGTTGCTTGGAATTCGAGAGGGGTTTAAATGATGACCACTCCCTTGCAATTCCATATATCAAGTGGTTAGTTAATAGTAAGCATCCCATGTTTATCTTTATTTCTGAAACTAAGTGTCCAGTCCACCATGTTTGTAATAGATGCCGTAGGAACTAAGGGTGGTTTAGTAGTGATGGGTTGGTCTAACCATCAAATGATAAGTGTTGAGTCCACTCAAAATTTTCTTATTATCTCTGTAATGGAGTTGAATGGATATCAATGATATGTATGCTTTGTTTATGGGGCCCCTAGGATCCAAGATAGGATCAATTTGTGGATCGAATCAGCTTAGAATACTTCTTACTACATATCCAAATTGCATAGTCCTTGGAGACTTTAATCAACTGGAGTTCTATGAGGACAAATCAGGGGGTAGTAGCTCTATTAGGGGTAGAGATGATTTTATTGATTGGCGTTTTGCACTCTCTTTTCCGTTTATTGGTCCTCGATTCACTTGGACAATCAAGCAAGATCCTCCCACTTTAATTATGGAACGTTTAGATAGATGTTATGTCTCTGTGAACTAGGAGCAGAAATACCCAAATGGGGTACTTATGCATGAACCAATCATTTGGTCGGATCATGCAGCGATAATATATGATACAAATGTACAAACACATGGAAACTATAGAGTATATCTGCTTGAGAATTGGTGCCTATCTGCGACTGAAGTGAGAAACTTCATCTTACAATTATGGCCAACGAACTTTCATGGTTCTCCGTGTTTTGCAATTACAAAAAAACAACAATTAGTTCTGAACAAGATTAAGCCTTGATGTTTATCTCATAGGCAATTCCAAGGTATGAATTGGAAGAAGATTTGTGAGAGTATGGGTGAGCAAAGCTTGGTAATTTCAAGCATGGATGAAGCTAAATCCTATCTGAGTACATTACACAACCTTATTCCTAATCTTCAAGAAGGTCAGGTTTATTGGCAACAACGAATGAAGTCTCTTTGGTCATTTTTTGGTAATATTCCTTCGAAACTTATGTATGCTAAACTAAAGAAACGATCAAGACAAAATTTACTCTCTCACATTCAAGGAAAAGATGGTCAATGGATTACTAATGCTAGTGAAATTCAGACGGAAATTGTTAATTCGTTTCGAGGCATTTATCAAAATTCTATCAATGATAATGCAAGGGATGAGTTGGAGATGGTTCTTAGAGAATTGTATATTCAACCTATGTCCATCGACCAGTTTCAAACCATCTCCAAACCTTTATTGGATAGTGAGATTAAAGCAGCCATGTTTGCAATTGGCAAGTGTAAATCTCCGGGCATTAATGGTTATACAACCGAGTTTTTTCAAATGCACTGGGATGTGGTGGGCAGGGATGTCATCAAAGGTGTTCAACATTTCTTCAGTACTGGTAATATTCTTAAATCATGGAATAAAACCTTGCTAGTCCTTTTACCAAAAATTGATACACCAAGCCAACCAAATCACCTCCGACCAATTAATTTATGTAACACAGTGTATAAATGCATTTCTAAGTGTCTTGCTCTCAGGCTAAAAACCATTCTCCCTGACTTGATCAATGAAAACCAGCATGCTTTTGTCTCTGGTAGGTTGATGAGTGATAACACTATTATATCTCATGAGTTAATTCACTTTATTAACTCAACGAAAAACAACTCCAATACCTTTGCAGTTGTTATGTCGACATGAGTAAGGCCTATGATAGGGTTCATTGGCAATTTAATACTAGAGTGTTAAGAGCGTTTGGCTTTCCACCTTTTTGGATAAATCTAGTTCATCAATGCATGTCATCAAGAGTTTCGTATAACTTGTTGATTAATGGGAAAATGTCTGAGAGTATTAAGCCTAGGTGTGGTTTAAGACAAGGTGACCCTTTGTCACCTTATCATTTTTTATTTTGCATGGAAATTTATTCAAGAATGTTGTCTCTAGGACAAGATTTGGGACAATTCATGGGTATTAGTGTTAGTAGACGCTCACCAATAATTAACAATATCTTTTTTGTGGATAATGCTATGCTTTTTTTCCGTACTACACCCCAAGCATGCAATGCACTTTCTTCCATAACTTTAAGATTTTGTTTAATTTCTAGGGAACAAATAAACCTAGAAAAATCAATGATTAAATTTAGTCCTAATACTTCTTCCAATCAGAATAATGTGTTCAAGAATACTCTAGGGTTTACCCAAGTTGATAATTTTGGTCTACATCTAGGGGTTCCTATCGATATTACGGAGAAAAAGTCGGTTCACTTTAGTTTCTTAGTTGATAAGGTGGGGAAAAAACTTCATGACTGGAATTCCCTCCCTTTATCTTTTCCTTCGAAAATAATCTTAAGGAAAAATTGACACTAGGGGTCCCAACTAAGGCCGAACATTTTTTTAAAGATACCAACTATTGATTATCCTGTATAGGTCCCGACTATATAGGTAGTGTTTTTTTAACAGACCCATGTGACCTATGACCTGTTGAATAGGTAATAAACTTTTTTCTAAAATTAATCTTCTCTCCTTTTTACATCTCACAGTCATTTGTTTCTTCCATCCTCCATTGTTGATCTTTCAAACCCACCACTAATCCCACCTTTCTTCCTCACCCCTTACGCCATGTAAACTCACCCCCTCCTTCTCTCTCTCCTCCACAACTCCACTCCCCCACTTTCACTCCTCGACCACCCCCCTCGAATTTGGACCCAGCTTCACAAGAAATGGAGAAGAGAATGGTTGGAGTATCCCATACATCAATCCTAATACCATAAGAGGAATCCAAAACAAAAACTTAGAGTAATGTTGTTCTCTTGGATTCATATACAAACAGATGCAATAATTCGGATCAAACAACGAAATTAAAAAAAAATTCGGATCTAACAAAAACAGATAAATCACTTGCAAAATGTATAAACAATCTCATCTAAATCAAAAAGCACATGACGAAAAACTACGAGATTGCAAAAAGTAAAAAATCAAAAGAGAATGTTGGTGCCATATTTGATGGCTGGTTCAGTGTGGAAAATGCCATTTTTATTGGTAATAATACCTTGGGCAGATGATGCGACTGTGCTTATCGACGGAAATAGTAGAGAGAAGGAGAGAAAATAGGGGTCATGTGTGCTTTCAATGAGGTCACGTGACTAGTAACTTGCTACAGCAGGTTAGACGACCTACAAGGTCCGCCCAAATTCACAACCCCCTAAAGTTGGGACCTATACAGGATAATCAGTAGTTGGTACCTTTAAAAAAATATCCGGCCTTAGTTGGTACCCCCGGTGTCAATTTTTCCTAATCTTAATTAACACAATTCTAGTAGCCATATCTTCTCATATCATGGCTTCCCTCCCAATACCTTTGGGTATCTCGGGGAAAATTGAGTCTCTTTTCCACTCCTTTATATGGGAAAAATAAGGTCAAAAAGGGATTAGTTGGGTTAAAAGGAGAATCACTCAACTCCCAAAAGGTTTGGGAGGTCTTGGAATTCGTTCGCTTGCTTTTGTGAATACTTGTTTTTTAATGAAGAATGCTTGGAGAATTTACAGATCTCCAAACCTATTGCTTTCGAAACTTTATCATGCGCGGGGGAATAATTTGATGCATACGGGGAGGTATAATTCTAAGTCTACATCCGTGTCTTGGGGTTTCGGAGGTTTATATCAAGCAGAAATCCAGTTGTTCAAAGGTTGTGCTTGGAAAATTGGTAATGGTAGGAGGATAAAAGTTTTTTCTAATAAATAGGTGCTTAATAGAATCCCGAAAGCAAGAAATAAGGTTACATTACGGGAGATACAAAAGTTAAAGGTGTCTGATTTGATCAATCCCTTTACACTTTCATGGAATCACTTGTTAGTCCGTCGTTGCTTCACTTTCCAGGATGCCCAATCTATTTTGTCTATGGAGCTTCCTTCTCATCATGTGGAGGATTACTTCTATTGGGATGAGCACATTTCTGGCTCTTTCACTATCAAAAGTGCGTATGCTAAAATTTCCAAAGATCGTTTCTCGCAAGAGTTGGACTATCCTACTACCTCTCGCTAAGTATGAATCTGTTTAAAAGTATTTGGCATTTGCCTTTTCCTCCAAACTGGAAAGTATTCCTATGGAAAGTTGTTCAAGACAGGCTTCCCACCAAAAGCAATTTAACGAAGAGATGGATTAATGTTGATCACTATTGCCATGAGTGTGCAAACTCTATTGAAAACCCAAACCACATTTTTAGAGACTGTTTGAGAGCAACTTCCTTTTGGAGCCACATATCCTGCTATTTCGAAGCGAGGATGGCTACAAGTAACAAATTACTTAATTTTACAATTGCTTTATGGAGTTTGTGGAATCATAGGAATGAATGTAAATTTAGGCCTTTGAATGACCATATGACATTGAGGCAGCGGATGTCGCATTTTCACCAATTTCATGTGAAATGGAGCACCCAACAACGGGTTTTGGGCCTGAGTTTATCCTCCATCCTCCAGAAGAAAGTTTGGTTTCTCCTCCACATTTTCAAGCTGTTGTTCTAGGTTTACATCAGGAGGGGGCAGCACAACAAATTATTATTTTTGATGGTGCATGGTCAACTAAATACAAGTCTATGGGTGCTGGGTGGTGCTTAATCTCGAGTAGTTCTCAACTCAACATCCATGATACTAGTATGAGTTATAGAGTGGGAGGAGATTATGGTTATGCTACTTCGACTTTACAAGCGGAGGCCATTGCTTGCCTCCACGCAATGGAGTGGGCTTCGTCGATCAACATGACACATGTTTCTTTATTAACAGATTCCCCTAATCTTGTATCTATTTTGCAGGGAAACAATCCTCCACCTATTTACCTCACATGGACGATAAAAAAAATCCAGGACAAGGCCAAAAGATTCACCTGGTGTATGGTTACTAAGGTTACATGGCACCAAGTTACAAATGCAGATTACATTGCTAAGCGGTGCATGACGTCCATGACAGCTTTCTCACATTAATTTAGTTTCTGTTGTTAGTTTGTTTACTTTCTTTCATCCAGTGTAAAAAAAAAACCATAACGCTCATGAATATTCAGCATAAATATTACACTCTTAAGTTAGTTTTTTAACACTTTTTGATGTTACTATTAATATTAATATATTGTTGCACGCATCGTGTGCATATAGTGCTAGTCTACATATAATGCCAGAATCAATATATGACCATGAGAGTGTCTAGTAAACAAGGAATAATCATTCTTTGATGGAACAAAGCCTTGCTTTTGAAGTTCATTTAGGAGTTCAGCAAACTATTGCCTTGAAGCCTATTTAAGGCCATATAAGGACTTTGGAAGTCTGCAAACCTTATGATCGATATGGATTTGGAACACCCGCAAGAACAATCATATATACTTGCTCACTTAAATCCCCATGCAAAAAAGCAATATTAAACATCTAATTGAAAGATGTTCCACCTTTGTGAGCTGCCAAAGCTACTATACCCCTTACTGTTGCCTTTTTGATGTCTAGACTGAATGTTTCTACAGATCCGTCATTTTGGAGTTTGATTTTGTAAACCCACTTATACCCAATTGGTTTCTTTCCGACAGTTAAGGTGACCAAAACCCAAGAGTTTTTAGACAAGGCAAGTAACTCTATCCATATTTATAACCATCTAGAATGCTTAGAAGCCTGTTTATAAGTGAGGGTTAAGTGAGATGTTCAATATCAACACCCATAGCCATGTGAGAAGGAGGTAAAGAGTTATAAGCAAACACATTACACCAGTGAATGTGAGTAGTAATAGTGTCACAAATACAATAATCAAGGTGGGAAGGAGGATGTGAAGGTCTGAAGCTTCTTCTGAGAACAAGGAGATCAAAAGGAAGAGAAGGAGAAGCTGAATATGTTGGGGGAAGAACTAGGAGGAGAAGATGTAGAGGAAGTGGAAGATGGTGGAAGAGATGAAGATGAAGAGAGGGGAAAGGAAGGAGATGGTGAATGTCTAGGTAGAAGATGATGAATGTGGAGAATTAGCAAACCGCGGAGAAGTGTGGTGAAAACTATCACGAAGATCAATGTAATTGGTGTGAATATGTTATATTAGGAAGAAAAAATTGCAATGAAGTAGAATGAGAAGTAGAAAAGGGAATTGTTGTTACTTGTTCATGGGAAACAACATCCCTAGTGATGACGATTTTGGTAGAAGAAATGTGGAGAACTTTATATCCTTTTTTTTACTAGGAGAATAAAACATGAGCACTGGCTCTGGGTTCAAATTTAGCTCTATGTTTCTTGGGGAAGATACAAAGCAAACGAACACAAAAACTCTTAGATGGTCTAGGAAAACACTAATTGCGCTGGTCAAAAGGGCCTTATGGGCTCCGTTGTCGACCGTAACACTTAGTGTAGCAGAACCCTAAACCCTAAAAATACGAAAAAACGAAATGAATTGCATTTAAACAAAAACATGAAATTAAATTAAATCTTGAACTAAAAAACGAAAAAAATTAAATGAAATCAGATTCATAACTAAAAAACGAAATGAAATTAGGGAAAGACGAGATCTTGAACTGAAAAACGGAAAAAAAATCGAAATTACAAGAAATCTAAACAACAAAAAATAAAAAATAAAAAAAACCTAGATCTACATACGCTTGATTCAGAATGCGACAGCTAAGGTGGTTGCTCGTGGTTGAATAAAACGAATCCAGTGATGCTTCATGGTTGGTGGGTGGTTGGTTGGCGATGACGCTTCGTGGTTGGTCGTGGTTGGTGGCTGGTTGGTTGGTGTAGCGAAGATGATGGTGGTGGTGTTTGCTTCTTCATTATTCGTTGTTGTTGTGGCTGGTGGAAGAACGAAGGAAGGGGCGGAGGAGAGAGAATTGGGTGCGGTGTAAAGAGATGAGGGGGCATGAGTGAGGGAACAGCGTGGCTGGTGGAAGAACGAAAGAAGATGCTTGAGGAGAGGAGAGGGCTGATGGTGGTGAGTGAGGGGAGGGGAGGAGAGGAGAGGAGAGAGGAGAGGGGTAAACCCTGCTGGGCTGAAGCAAGGAAGAGAGGGTCAGCTTGGGATGAAGGCAGGAAGTGAAAATGCGTTTTGAACTGATCCGACTGACTGAAGTGAAGGGGCGTATGAAAATGCGTTTTGAGTTGTTGAGTGCGTGCAACCCTTTTAAAAGGCCCAACTGACTGAACTGATCCGACTCATGTTTCCCACCGGATCAGTTTAAGTTGTTGAGTTGGGTTCAGGTTTTGGAAATGGGCAAAAAAACTCAACTGATCCAGTTATTGTTGCCAACCGGATCAGTTGAATTTAACTGATCCGGTTTTGGATCGAATCAGTTTATTGGTGTCATTTAAGGTTTTTTCCACTAGTGAGTCGAAAATTTAATAATGGTCAATTTCATAAGTTTTGTGAACAACATGGGATGTCTTTTCGATTTTCTTACCTTCATACCTCTCCTTAAAATGGCAAAGCATAACACAAAATCAAAACCATTAATAATATTGTTCGTACACAGCTTTGTCATACATCTATGCCCCCTTCTTTTTGACATCATGCCTTGGAGATGACTACTTATCTTCTCAATATCTTACCAACCAAAATTCTGGCTACAAATCACCAACTCAAATTTTTTTCAAAAGAATCCCGATTATTCTCACCTTTAAGTCTCTGGAGGTTTGTGTTTTCCTCTTTTCCCATCTTCTCAAATCCACAAACTTCAACCTCATTCTACTCCTTGTGTTAATCTAGGTTACCCGGCTATCCATAGGGGATATAAATGTTATGATATATCAAGCCGTAAAATTATTGTTGCTAAACATGTTTGGTTTGATGAGACATCTTTCCCATTCTCTAAAATTCACAAACCAAATAATAATACTTATGATTTTCTTCTCGATCCAACTCATGTTTTTGATACCCCAAGCTTTCACCAACATTATTTACATGATTTGGTCCATGCTAATGTTGGTCGACGTACTGCTCTCCTTTCTGACGCAGCCCAACAATAACTTACCCCAAATCCTTCTTCCTTTGCCCAACCTCCCCACTCCTCACTAGACTCTCCAAATCAGTTTTCCCCACAGCCTCCTTATGGCCCATTACCAAACATCATAGCCAAATTCCGGACTTCGCTGTCCCCTACACCTTCTTCTCCCATGTTGCGGCCCATGCCATCCTCACCTACCACTTCCTCCTTGGCCCGAAGCCCACCTTACCTCCCTCCTCATTGTGTTATAGGCCTTCTTCCAACAGCGCAACACCTTCGCCCTTGACAACCTATCGTATGACAACTCGCAGTCAACATGAGATTTTTAAACCTAATATGAAATACCAACAACACGGGTTAAGTGCTACCACTACATCCATTTCACCAAATCCAAAAACCCCGTACATGGGCTTAGTGACCCAAATTGGAAGCATGCTATGCAGGATGAATATGATGCTCTTATTGAAAATAAGACTTGGGATTTGGTATGGCGACCTCTTAATGTTACATTATTCGGTCATTGTGGATTTTTCTGCATAAAAAGAAGTCTGAAGGTTGTTTCGAGAGGCATGTGGCTCGACTTGTAGATGATCATAAGTCTCAACGTGAAGGGATTGACTGTGATGAGGCATTTAGTCTGGTTGTAAAGCCGACTACTATCCGGGTGGTTCCCAGCATTGCTTTGTCCAAATCATGGCTCATCATGCACCAATTGGATGTTAAAAATGCGTTTTTGCATGGTAATTTGAATGGAACTGTCTATATGTATCAACCATTGGGGTTTAAGGATCCAACACGGCCTAATCATGTTTATCTTCTGCGTAAGTCTTTATATGGATTAAAACAGGCCTGTGGCGACTATTGGTTTTTCTCACGGTAAGTCTAATAATTCTCTATTCATTTACAGTCATGGTACTGCCACATCTTATATTCTGTTGTATGTCGACGATATTATTCTTACTGCATCTACGGATTTGTTCAGACGCCAAGTTATATCCCAGCTTAGCTCGGAATTTGGAATGAAAGCCCTTGGTCAGTTAAGCTATTTTTTTGGGTATTGTTGTCTCCCAACATAAAATTGTTATTTTCTTGTATCAGAGAAGGTATGCAGAAGACATTCTTGACCGTGCAGGCATGTCCAATTACAAGCCTTGTCCGACTCCTTGACACAAAAGGCAAAATGAGCACTCAATCTGGGGTTCCTTGTCATGATCCGACGAAATATAGTCATTTGTGTGGTGATTCACATTACTTGACAATTGACATTCACTCGACCCGACCTTTGCTTAGTGTTCAGCATGTCTGTTTATTTATGCATGATCCGAAGGTTGAGCATATGGAGGTGTTAAAGCGCATCTTACATTATGTTTAAGGTACAATTGATTTTGGTATGCATTTATATACGTCTTCTATTCAATCTATCTTGTCATATACGGACGCAAACTGGGGCGGGTGTCCAGATACTCGTCGTTCGACATCAGGTTATTGTGTTGTTCTCGGGGATAACTTACTTTCTTGGCCATCAAAACAATAACCCACTTTGTCGCAATCTAGTGCTAAAGTTGGGTATTGGAGTGTCGCAAACGTCGTCTCCGAGTCATGCTGGATTCGTAATTTGTTGCTTGAGCTTCACTGTCCGACATATGAAGCAACACTGGTTTATTTTGATGACGTAAGTGCGACCTATCTCCCTGAAAATTTTGTATAACATACGCGTGCACTAAAGACATTGAGATGAACATTCAATTTGTTTGTGAAAAAGATAAGCGTGGCAAAGTGCGTGCTCTTCATGTTCTGTCCCATTACCAGATTGCCGATGTCATTACCAAAGGCCTACCGCATGTTCTATCTGGTGATTTTCGAGACAGTCTTAGCGTTCGTAAACTTCCTGCTGCGACTTCGGGGGTGTGTTAGATAAGTGTATTGTAAAATTTGATTTATTTAATTTATTTAGTTTGTAAATTACTTTATTAACCATATTAACTTTAGAACGCTCATGTATATATTTTAGTAAATTCAAAGAGAAAGGTACGACAACTATTTATCACAATGTCATTTCTTGAGGTACTCCCATGTCTCACAATATTCTTCCTAATTTGACCTTTTTTTTGTCACTAAAAGGATTCCAAATTCTTACTCAGTTTCAAAATAATTGAAACTTTTTGACTTTTACAAGTTTCAAAATAATTGAAACTTTTTGACTTTTACACTATTCACACACTCTCTTTGACCATATTTTGTGAATTCTACATGATGGAAAATATAGTCATGTGGGATCATGTAAGATTCACCTCGACATCTAGTTTTAAAATATCAAATTTTTATAATTTTTACTTATAGGGAATTAAAGATGATAATGATTAAAGTTAAGCATCGGCAAGTGTGCCTATATAAATGTTTTAAGTAATATGAAACATAGGAAGTATACAGAAAAAAAAGAAACGGCATAAGTATATTGCAATAGAATTGCATTCATTGTACACCTTGGTATGGTATATCACGTGCATTGTATACGAAACATTAACTTTTTGCTTATTTGTTCATTTATAACTCTCTCAATTGTGCAAATTTTGCACATTTGGAGATTTCAAATGAGGAAAAAAAGAGCATTAGGAATACCATACTCACGATACACCCGAGTGTATAGTAAAAATTATTTCGTGAACAAGTGACCCCAATGCAATTCTAACCCAAACTCGAAACTATATGACCTTAATCCGACCCGTTTGACAGGTCTACTTACAAGTTACAACACAAATGATTGGAGTAGCTATACCGTAGTAGCAGATTCCAAATGGCGCGCGGGAGAATAGTATGAGGCATTAGGCAATGCAAAGCGCACTGCTTAGTGGAGGAATTTGGCGGTAGGCCCAGGCAGAGGCCCCTCTCCTTAGTCCTTTCTTTAGCATGTCTCAATTCTATCTGCCATCACCAATTCACCATCCTCTTTTTCCCATAAATGCTCTTTTTTCTCTCTCTTTTTAAATTTTCCAGTTTCACTTACTTCAACATTTCTTTCCCAACTACAATTATCCTTTACCCTTCATCTCTCTCTCTCTCTCTCATCCACTATAGCTTCATTTCATGTAATATCACAATTTTTCTGGTTACTCAATTCTGGGTATTTTAGCTTATAAAGTATATAAGTCTTTTCTTATATATGAAATTAAATGGAAATTAAAGAGAAGTCTGTAGCTCTATGTGGAGATCACCCTACTGTTCTTCGAAATCACAAGGTAAGTGTTTTCTTGTATAATTTTTCTTTGTTTTTTTTATGTATTCACCTAATTTTAGTAAATTCAGGTGTTGTGTTGCACTCGATCACCTTGCTCTATCTGCTGTCTTTGTTTTTGTCCTTTACATATAATATAATATGTAAATGATATAAGTATCTAGCTTTTTGTTACTATGTTATGCTATATTGCTATCATAAGCTACCCGTTTTTATCTATTTATTTTTATTTGGCTTCTGATTTTGCCACGTTGTTTCCGTAGAATCAGTTTGTTTTGTTGTACTACTTGATAACCTGAATTCTTTTGGCCTTCTGTTTAGTAAGATATTTTCATGAATCAATTCTATCAGATTGTTACAACAGTCCTAATGTTTATAGCGTCTTAAGGTGTGTTCTCTTTACCTAATAAAATATAAGTTTCGGATATAGGAAATTTAGATAAGTTCTAATAAATCAGATAAATTTGTTAAGCTTGGTCATGTCCTAACACCTTATAAAATAAGTTTCGATATGTTGAATTCAGATTACTTAGATAATTATATGATGAAGAAATCGCACCTTAAAACGAATATCTGTTGTTCGGTGCACCTCTTGTTTCCGTATTTGTCTACCTTCTTTAAAGTACTGGAATATTAAGATTGAAATTCTCGTGTTTTGATGCATACGAAAAATAAGACAGGGTTGTACTTTTGGATGTGTGCGAATATGAAATATGTGATCCAGGAGTTGCTAGCTAATGAAGTGTGGTTGGTTTATGTTTCATAGTGTTTTGCTGCATGAGACATTAGAAGTAGTTGATGAATTCTTTTTGTTTTCTTATATAAGAAAGTAAATGAATATAAAGTAGATAATTGTTTAGCGTCCAGTGTTCATGAGCTATCATGTTGCCATAAGAAATTCCTAATTCATTTTATGAGTGTAGTAAGTATTGTATAAGACCTCCTTACTAGAAAGTTATGGTAAGACTATATCACGTTTTTGCTCTATAAAGGGTTGCTTTTTAAGTTAAATGTAGGGGTGTAAGTGGATTGGACTGGATTGGACTTTGCCAAATCCAAATCCAGTCCAAAGTTTTTTGGACTCGAGAAATTGAGTCCAAGTCCGATCCAAATATTTTTTGAGTCCAGTCCAGTCCAGTCCGATAATTTTTTCTTGAGTCCGAATCCAGTCCAGTCCGATTATTATACTTCCTCCGTTTATTTTACGTGTTACACTTTCAAGATCCCACATGACTATATTTTTATTCACGTATAAATCACAAACGATGGTCAAAGTGAAATTTGTGAATAATGAAAATGTCAAAATGTAACATGTAAAAAAAATGGAGGAAGTATTATTTTTTTCCCCGATATTACCCGCATCGTAAAAGTGTAAAAAAACCGCGTTTTAGGCGGGTTCTAGGGATATCTCATGGTTTCAGCCGATATTTGGCGGTATGACAACCGCATCATCCCCGTTCCCGCATCACCGTGACCGTTACCGCGATCGTGACCGAAACCGCATTTTCGAACTATGGTATTAGGTGGTCAAATCTTATGAATTAATTTGTCTGTTTACCTTGTCTATCATGCTCCTAAAATCGCATGGCTTGCAAGTATTATGAAATAGAGTAACTATAAAGGATTTTAGCTATATATAATTTGAAGTATTAGTATTATATATAAAATTTGACGAAGTGTAAAAGATACAACTAATAATATCAACAATTATACATTTACATTCGATGTAAGCTAGAAGCCTAATTCGGATGAGGAAGAAGGTGTGACCTCTTTAGCTTGCAAGTATAAATGTGAGTCACATGTAAGGGGAGTGTTAGAAGAAAATTTCCACATGAAATACAAAAGCAACGATGACTATCATATAAGTCGAGAGGGCTATTTATCCAATATCCAGTGCCAATTATTAGGATGAAATGACAACTATGCTTTTATGTTGTATGTGGTTAGACTTTATCCGATTCGAACCTTATGAATAGGCCCATGGATAATAGTGCCCAGAGTTGCATCATTGGATTTTGACGGAAACTCTAATTGACATGGCTGACCTGAAAATCAATGTGACTATTATTGATTAGTAATACATGTATCCAATAAGCTAATTTATAATAGACCCGAATTGATATAAAACGAAGCTAGATGACTGATCACTGAGGTTTGATTAGAACTGAATCTCTCAAACTTGGTCTGCACAGAATTGATTAGAACTGAATGACTTATGATCCAAATTTAAGCTGAACTGAATTGACTAGAACTGAATCTATTTCCATTTGACTTTTGTCATTCACTTCATCCGAGTATCACTTCTCATTATCTTTGCTTTTCTGATATTGTGTTTTGTCAAATCTATGTTTTTTTACATGTATGACAGCATTCTAGTATGGCTGTCAATTACAGATGTAGGTAGTATTGAAATGGTAATTATGTTACGATAAATATTATTTTAGGAAGATTCTGCTAGAATGAATTTCTATTATGCTAGGTGTTGCTGATACATAAGGTTTGTATTTTTTCTACCTTAATCTGATGGTAGTTCCTCGTTGGATATATTGTGAAGCTATCTTCTATATATTGTTATTTATGTATAATTAGGTTGTTCTGGTCCATGATCTCTGATTGTAGTTCCTTATTGGATATTTTGTGAAGCTATGTACTGTGGGTTGCTTTTGATTTATTATTGGGTTTTAATAGCCCATAATAATTATGCTCCCACTTTTCTTTCAAATTTATTATGTGTTTGTGTTTTTGTGTCTTCCTCAGTACATGTGCACATCCTCTGTGGCCATAATCTAACAAAGTGAAAATTATTAGTCCCTCGTAATTGGATAAAGATCTGAAACTAATCGATCAAAAGAGCATAATCCCGTCAAAAAGAATCATAAGATCATAATAAAATGGTTAGAATTATATGCACAGATAGGAAGGGCTTAATTTTTGTTTTTGTATAGACAGCCATAAAAGGCATGGATATCAATAGGATTCAATCCACCTCCACAAGACTTTACACGCACTAAGGCAGTGATCTAGAAAGACTTAATTGATAGCATGCCCTGCATCATTTGTCTATTGATCGACTCGGTTGAACTTGTGTGCTATTTCAGTTTGAGAGTTTGTCTGCCAAAAATGAAGACAGTACCAATGTACCCAACTGGAGAAAACAGAACCTGTCTCTTGAGATTCCTACTAGAAAAGTTGATGTCCCTCAAGAATCTGTTAAAATCAAGATGCCTCCTACACCAAAAAGAGTCAATTTTCTTTTGACACCAACCTCCTCTGATATAAAACCTTATGAATCTCCTGGTCCTTCATCAGAGAGAGGCCGCTCATCTATTAAAAGTTTCCTGCCAAAATTTGGCTTCATTTATCGAAGTTCTTCAGATGTTGAAAAAGCTGCCTGCACAGCAAGCGATGTTCCATTTTCAACACCACGAGAGAAGACTTCCATTCCCAGGTCAATGTCACTTACGAAGATATTCACTCCAAGGATAGGGCGGACATCATCTTTTCCAGTCAACTCAAATGAGAATCCTGTATCTGTTCCTTGTGGAAGCACCACTAGTTCACTGCATGCATATGTAAGTTCCTTTAAAAAATATATGTCTGAAATGTGTAACCACATTCCTTCATTTGACATTTTGAATTCTTTCTCTGTCAAATTGTTAAGGTTTCTTCTTCATGCATAAAAGCGAAACATGTTATGCGCATAACTTTTCATAGTTCGAACTTAGAGCATGCTATGTGCTACGATTGGTTTTATCAGTCCTTGCCATGTTATTCGTTTCTATTGTAACTTCGTGCTAAGAAAAGCTTGGTGAGTTTAATTACATATCTGTGAAGAGCCTTCCAGAACGGGCATAAGGCTGAGTAAGCCCGAGTCCTGGACTTCGTCAGCAATTTGCTCTTAGGTAAGTCTGAATTTTAGAACTCCTACACCCTCTACAAGTTTATAACTTATTATGATTGTCCTTGAAGTATAACACTTGATTTATAGGTTTTCCTCTTCTTTATTAGTCATAGTAGTTAAACACTTTCTTTTGGGTGCCAAAAGTCCTCTCTCACTCCCTTGTATTTGGAAGCAAGACAGTGAAGTTGAACTTTGCCTTTTTCTCTTTCCATGTAAATGACAGAACAATCTATCTGTTTGGGCTTACCTAAAATATTTGCTCAATACGTAGGCAAAGGCATCTCAAACGCATGAAGCTGCAGTGCATATTTCTCGCTCTCTTTCAGCTCCCCTAAATAAAGAAACACGCATAAGAAGAATGGATTCTTTTATTCGTGTAATTCCTTCTCCTCGAGTGAAGGAAGAAAAACTTCAAATTCCAAATGCAAGTGAGCCGGTGATTATTGGTATGTTTATTTTTTTTTAATCTTCTACAATTTTTCCTCTTGATGGCACATTTTACGTTGTCTGCCCTGGAATCAGTGCCACTATTTAATGTTAAGTATCCACTATCCTGGTTACTTGGCAATCCAACGTGTTCGGATATTGACACTTCATTTTCGTCCAAAATAACGAACTTCTCAAGAAAAAGCCAAATCTAACATCTATGTGTGTACCAGTGGCCCAGACTTCTATCTACCCTATACCCTACTACTTCCCTTCCCACCCTGTATACCTTGTCAGCAATGGAAGCAATTTATGCAATAAGATACACAATGAATTTATGCAAGCACACTTTACAACTCTATTCAACCAACCAATGGGAATTTTGTTCTTTGTAACTCTATTTTCCTTTGGAAGAATTTATTTATGGAAAAGTACTTTTAGCTGAACGTATATTATCCACGGCGAGCATCTTCTGTGTCCATTTCTCTTCACATGAACAATCCATTGCAAAACCTAAAGGAGCAGAGTCAGCGGACTGCCTAGACTTAAGCATTGGTTGAGTAATGACTCTTACTTCTGTTGCAAACCGTAGCGAATATTTGAGCTATCCATCTAAAGTTTCTTCCTCCAGCTTCAATTGTGGATTCCCACTTATTGTTTCTGCACTTTCCAGAAAATTCAGAAACTGATGGCGAAGATATACCTGAAGAAGAAGCTGTTTGCAGGATTTGCATGGTTGAATTATGTGAAGGCGGAGAAACTCTGAAGATGGAATGCAGTTGTAAAGGTGAACTTGCTCTAGCCCACCAAGAATGTGCAGTAAAATGGTTTAGCATTAAAGGGAACAAGACTTGTGACGTATGCAAACAAGATGTTCAAAATCTACCTGTCACTCTTCTTCGTATGCAGAGTACTCGTGCAGCAAATGCTGGAATAACTAGAGCTCAAATGATTAATATCAATGATTACAGGCAAGTGATCCCTCTTCTTCTCTCCCCTTTCTTTTTTCCTTTTTTATTTTTTTGTTCTGGTTGAATGCAAGGGTATTCGTTATTTTGTCTTCTTTTATGAAGACATTTGTTTTCACTATCAATATCACACTTTTAGTATACCTGTGTAGAAAGAAATTTGTGATTGGATGTAGAACGTTACTTCTCCTTCAACGATCACTCACATTTTGGGCGCGCCATCTTTTTCATTTCATAACATAATAACCAACACTTCCTTATGCATATTGTGTATCAAACATCATACCAGAAAGAACATAGAAGTATTACTGTTAGCAGACTCCTACATTCGGTGGTCAACATCAATTGCTAACTGAGGCTTGAAAGCTTGATTCCCAGAACTCTTCCAAATAAGTATCACAGTAATCAATTTGATTTCCTTTTGGTTTGATTTTGCAACCTTAAAATGGGGTCTATTGAAGAACTATTCAGATAATCTTTCAGAGGCTGCATCCTTACCCTTTCTTGTGATCTTTGCAGGGCTTGGCAAGAAGTTCCTGTCCTTGTAATTGTCAGTATGCTGGCCTACTTCTGTTTTCTCGAGCAGCTTCTGGTAAGACTATTAATTTTGAGCTGTTAACTTAAGGTTGCTAAGAGATTCTCACAAGTTTTCTGTCTCTATTCAGGTTGCAAATATGGGTACTAAAGCAATTGTTATATCTCTTCCATTTTCTTGCATTCTGGGTCTACTTTCGTCAGTGACCTCATCAACAATGGGTAAGCCTACCACAATACCCAAGGACAGACATTTGCGTATTTTTTCATTGAAATTATCTAATTTGGCAATCAAAGAAAGACTAGGGTTCTAGCCTAAGTTACATGGAATAGGATACGAGTACGCAGAGTATGGTTATAGGAATATGGCAAGCTAAAAATGAGGAACTCATATATGACAAAATACTTTATCAAATATTCACTTGTAAGAACAATGGATTTTCATGTATTCTTTTATTTAGACTACTATCTCTGACTAAGGAATATAAGAGCCCTAATATAGTCCACTAGTCCTATATGCATGCGATGCGTGCGTAGATGACTTGATGTACATAAAACATAATTGGTAGAAAAAATAGCTTTTAAAAGTTATTTCATTACTAAAACAATGACTTTTTTTTAACAATTTAAATATTAATTATATAGGGGTATCCGGGTAGTTGACATATGATCATGGAGGAGAGTAGTTGCAACTTGCAAGATGGCAAGCTAACAGGAACAATAAGAAAATTAATGAAGAGGCTTAGGCATTTTTGGCTTTTGACATATGAACATGTCTTTAACCATTTTTGTTTAATTCAAAATCTTCATTATAAACTATTCGTATTTAAAAATAAGATTTTAAAATATATCTAAAGAGGCCATAGGAAGACTTTTGCCAGTATCTCATTCCTCTAAAAGTGTCAAAACTGTGTCTGTATATTTGAAAAATTGAGGGAAAAAAAGGACAAGGTTTCCAGCGTGTTTAAAATATCATGTTAGAAAATATTACTACATGTGTGCTTCACAAGCTTGTTGAATATGTGTTTGCTTTTTGATACAGATTTGCTTGTTGGTAGATATGTAACTTTGTCCGTGTTGCCTAGGTTCTAACTTCTCTTTAAGCACCCCAGGAAATCTGCACATACTTCTTGGCTACTCACTGCTTCACAGTAGCATCCTCCTTTTAGTAAAACAGATTAGGCAAAAGCTTAAGTTTGAGATGCTATTGATAGTGGGGCTAGCTCTTGCCTGATTTTCAGCTGCACCATCTATAAGCTTACTGATGTATCTGCGTTTCTCTTGAAATTCATCTTACATTTTGATCTTGGACAAAAATACTTAAAGAGAAAAGAATGAGTTGAGTTGAAGAATTTTCTCCAACTTTTTAACTAATATTGAACCATGCATATGAGTAACTTGCAATTGTGCGCGCCCTCTCCAACTTTGAGCCAAGGGCCCATGGGAGCCATTCAACAATGCACCCAGCACCTTAGTTACCAAGTACTTAGATTTGAATAGTCTAGCTTTGGTAGAATATTAATCTTGAACTATTATATTGAGATAGAGGCATAATAGAAGTATAGAACTCATGGGTCGATTATTAGTCACAAAAGGTTCTAGTTGCAGTTCATCCACAAAGTTGTATAGTTTTAATTTAATACAATGATTCCATCTATATTCAAGCCTAATTTTGGCACTTATCTATGTAAACCTAACTTTTGCTTTTGAATTTTTCAGTGACGAAACGATTTATCTGGATATATGCATGCATGCAATTCGCTTTGGTTGTCATCTTTGCTCATGTGTTCTACTTATTGGTAAGAGATTATATCTAAGAAGTTTGAACTCCAATGAAAGTGATAATTGTACTACGGCATTCTCTTCTAGATATTAACTAAATTGATCTTAATGAACTAGAGGTAAGGAATCAAGGGATCAGATCTCACTCGGGGGCTCTGTGGGGATGGGAAGATCCTTATCCCTTCTCCGATCCCATTTTTAAGAGGTCTGATCTACTAAGTTGGAATAGTTGGGTTAACCAGTTAGAGGTGTTGAGAGTCCTTGTTATTGTTGAAAAGAAAAACAATAAAGATCTAAACCCATCTTTAGATGATGTGTTCTGTATGGTGTTGCAGGTCCATATACAAGCAATCATATCAATATTGCTGGCAACATTTGTAGGATATGGTACTTCCATGAGCGTTAGTTCTATCATTGTTGAATATTTTAGATGGAGAAGAAGTAACACCCAGCCACGTGCACGACAAGAGTCTCAATCGGCACAGTCAGACAATCAACAGGAAGAAAATTCATCACCATCGCCTAGGCCAGGTTTCCCAAACCAGATTCCAGCACATGCCGGAAACCCAGAGATGTCTAATGGCAGCTGAATCATAGAATGTTAAGTAATAATTTATTTTTGTAAGATATGCATGTTCAGGGTTATGTGAATTTTGTTGAGGTATCAGTCTGATTGGCTGCTATATTATAGTATTCAGTGTGAAATTGGTTTCCTTGGATTTAAAGCTGGGCTGATAGTTTGAGGTAAGGGAGGGGATTGGTTTCCATAGAATTAGAGCTGTTGTGATTGTTCAAGGTAAGTTATAGCAATAGTTGATAAGTTGAAATACCGTGTATAAAAATTTCACTCAAGTTTTCATGAAATGAAGAGAGGCTTCAGCCACTCAATTGGTGCTTGGAATTGTAACTAAAAACAGTTTGGGAAAAACATGGAGGGGAAAGTTTAAGGCCTTCAAATTGTGTGATTCCCAAAGTTGAGTCTTGTTCTACGTCCAAGAATAGGATTGTCCGATTGTCTAATATATAATTGTGCCAATGTCGCACGTCTTGCTTTTTAGTTGCAAGTAAAAAAATTGGTTGACCAAAATTTATATGAAGCCAATATATATCACAAATACTTGCTCCACTTTCTAACAGTTCTTGATTCACTACACTGTGAGACAATGTTAAGACAATAGACTAGGACAAAGTGATACATATACATCCCTCTAAGGAGAGAGATGTTATATCTTCCATTCCGGAAGTTTACCGTCAAAGTCTACGTTTTTACACAAAGGTATCCCAAGTATATTCCCAAGCCAGACGTTGATTCGATACCCAATGTTGTGCATATTTTACCCTTAATTCTCATTGCAAGTATTATTCAAAAATCACAAGTGAGATTTTGGTAAGCTGACCTTTTGGCCTGACACTGGCCATAACCGATGAAGGCAATCGTGAACGACTTGAATCTGGTCCAAACTTGCCTCTGCAAATAGAATTAAATCATCAGCAAAGAATAAGTTTCAGAGCAAGGTTCCATCTTTACTCGTTAGGTTGGTTTCCAATGCAACAATAGCTTCTATAATAATTTGGTAGAGTTGTTCCATACACATGACAAAAAGGATTGATTTCCACATGTAAGGATGAACTAACTAATTGTTGGGTCCAGGCGATGTCCCAAATAATTTAATAGAACAAAAATGATTTATTATTTGGAGTTAATATTTTGTCCCAAGCATAAGTCATACCTTAGGTGTAGAATAGTGTAATTCTCCTTGGTTGGAGTATTCTCATTACTCGAATATATATAGGATATTTACAACCTAAATATTGGGAATACATATTTACCTAAATTACACAAGATATGTCTTTACAAAATATTAAAAAGATAATATTAACATATTATCTATCACATCCCCGCAGTCGAAGTGGGAGAAGGTCGAACGCTGAGACTGGATTTGAAGTCTAAAAATAGTTGTCGCGGCAAGCCTTTAGTGAAAATATCTGCATACTGATACGATGAAGGAACATGAAGTACCTTGATATGGCCGAGAGCAACCTTATCACGTACAAAGTGAATGTCCATCTCAATGTGCTTGGTACGTTGATGATGTACCGGATTGCAAGACAAGTATACGGCAGATATATTATCACAATAAACCAAGGATGCCCATTGGATGGGACAATGTAACTCGAGGAGAAGGTTCTGTATCCAACAAATTTCGGTAACAACATTAGCGACACCTCTATATTCTACTTCGGCACTGGATCGGGACAAAGTACCCTGTCGTTTAGCAGACCAAGAGACAAGATTATCACCCAAGTAAACACGATAACCAGAAGTGGAGCGCCGAGTGTCGGGGCATCCGCCCCAGTCGGCATCTGTGTAGGAAACGAGTCTCGTAGGTGCTGATCCGTATAAATGAAGGCCATGACCCATGGTGCCTTTGATATATCGGATAATACGCTTAAGAGCGTTAAAATGAGGTTCCCGAGGAGCATGCATAAACAGACAAACCTGTTGAACAGCATAAGCGATGTCAGGTCTTGTGAAAGTCAGGTACTGAAGAGCACCGGCAAGACTCCTATAAAGAGAGGGATCACTCATAGGCTCGCCATCAAGAGCCCCAAGTTTCGACTTAGTGTCGACTGGTGTAGCAACCGGTTTACAGTTATCCATCTTTGCCCTGTGAATAATTTCCTCTGCATACTTACTCTGACCAAGGAACATAGAATGTTTGGTACGGCTCACAGAAATCCCCAAGAAATAGCTCAGCTTGCCCAAGTCAGACATAGAGAATTCGGACTTAAGAAGGGCAATAATATCACACTTGAGATTTTCAGAAGATCGCTGTGAGAACAATGTCGTCAACATAAAGTAAGAGATATGCAACATTGGCACCATGGCGCAAAATAAATAGGGAATTATCACTTTTGCTGCAGACAAAGCCAATCTGCAAAAGATAATTATCAAACTGTTGGTACCAAGCCCGGGGAGCCTGTTTAAGGCCGTAGAGAGACTTACGAAGACGACAAACATATGTGGGGGCCTGGGATTAACAAATCCCGGAGGTTGATGCATAAACACGGTTTCTTTGAGGTCACTATGAAGAAACATATTTTTGACATCTAACTGATGAATAGGCCAATCTCTTCCCATAGCAATATTCAAGACAGTACGAATAGTTGCCGGCTTCACCACGGGACTAAAGGTCTCATCACAATCAACACCAACCTGCTGAGATTTGCCATTAACGACAAGTCTAGCCTTATGTCTCTCCAAATCACCATTGTCCATGTACTTATGTTTAAATAACCACATGCAACGAATAATATTCACCCCTTCCGGTCTCGGAACAAGATCCCAAGTATGCTGTTTAGTAAGAGCATTAAATTCCTTATGCATGGCAGTATTCCAATTATGGTCAAGCAGGGCTAATTTCGGATTTTTGGGTAAAGGAGAAATAGCTTGAACCGTAACATGGGCTTGGTATTTGGGGTTCGGCTTGAATATGCCACATTTAGAACGAGTGGCCATGGTGTGAGATGGTTGAGGAGCAGGCCGAGTTTGAGGAGTTGAGGAAACTGGGCTAGGAGAAGGCAGCGACCCAAATTGGATCGAGAGGGTGGGCGGTTGGGAGAAGGCGGGGGCTGGTCTGGGCCTTGGCCCACCTGCAGATCAGGCTGCAATGAGGAGGGGGCGTGGGCAGTGGAGTTCGCAGGGTAGCTGTGATGGGCTCAACTTGCCCGCGGCCCAGTTGTGATGGAGACTGACCCAAATGCGTGGGGTTGTGGGTATTTGTGGTGGGGGCAGCTTTGATTTGGGCTTGCACAAGAGAGTTAGAGTAGAGGGGTGAAATATTGGGTTCCATAAAACCATAATCAGCTTCTCTAAATTGGTGAATATTTGTGAAGGGGAAAATGTTTTCAACAAAAGTCACATGGCGAGAGATGATGGTTTTATTTGAAGACAAATCATAACATAAATAACCACGATGATTAGATGGAAAACCCAAGAAGACACAAGGTTGTGAACGAGGTGCAAGTTTATGAGGTGCAACGGCACTGAGATTTGGGTAGCATAAACACCCGAAAATATGAAGATGGTCATAAGTAGGCGTCCTACGATACAGAATTTCGGTTGGTGTTTTATTGTGTATGGTTGTGGATGGCAAAATATTAAGAATATAAGCAACCATGTGAATAGCATAGACCCAAAAAGAGGGGGGACAGAGGCATGAAATAGGAGAGTACAAGACATATTGTTAATGGTGCGGATAATTCTTTCGGCTTTGCCATTTTGAGAAGAAGTGTATGGGCAAGAAAAGCGAAAGACCATGCCATTATACATACAAAATTTGCGAAATGGGGAATTGTCAAATTCGCGACCATTGTCACATTGAAAAGTTTTAATTTCCTTTTCAAATTGAGTTTTAACATAAGCTCGGAATTGGAGAAAGATTTCATAGACTTGAGATTTATATTTGATTGGAAACACCCATAGAAAATGAGAGAAATCATCAAGCAAAACCAAATAATATTTGTGGCCCAATTTACTAGAAATGGGAGATGTCCATAAATCCGCATGTATGATATCAAACGGAGAAAAAGTAATAGATAATGAGGACTTGAAAGGTAATCTAACATGTTTGCCCAAAGGGCAAGAATAGAAAAAATGAGAACTATTTCTCTTATTACAACGAATATAATTGTTTTTCCTAAGAAAATCAAAAACTGGTTCGCCGGGGTGTCCAATTCTATGATGCCAAGTTGAAGGAGAAATTGCAGCTAGAGAGAGATGACAAGAGCCATTAGAAGCGAAAGTTGAAGAGAATGGATAAAGATCCCCCACACTATTGCACCTCGCTAGAGTTGTCCCCGAATGAAGGTCCTTCACAGAAAAACCGAAAGGGTCAAACTCAACAGACACATAATTGTCGAGACAAATTTTCTAACAGAAATTAAATTTTTAATTATGTAAGGAACATAGAGGACATTCTTGAGTGTAAAGGGTGGGTTAGGTGAGGGAGTGGTGAGATTTCCATAACCATAAATAGGAATATGTTTGCCATTGCCAACTAAAATAGATTGAGGAGTGCTCAAATTAAACAGGTTGAGAAAAGTTACCCGAGTCACGAGTGAGATGAGAGGAGGCTCCCGTATCCATATACCATCCGTTGTCAGTGGGTTGGAAACCTATAGAGCTGTAGCAAGCCCGAACTCCGTAGGTGTCATTGGAGGGTCGTAACGAGTTGGGGAAGGGGCAGCGTAGAAGGCCTGATTTGGTGTTGGGCGAGGGCCCAACAAGCTGCCTGGTGGAGGAAGTGAGCCACGGTAATACTGAGAGCCCTGATGCTGTCCGTATGGGCCCGTGGGGAAGGGGCAGGGTGGTGAGGCCCACTGCCCATTCTGTTGGGTCCAGGGCTGGGCGCCCCATTGAGGGGCCTGTTGAGAGGCTGCATTATTAGGCCCAGCAGGATGGTTCGAATTAGAGGTATTCGATTGACCATGTTTCTTCCCTCGACCACGGCCCTTAGTGTTCTTCCCATTACCTCGACCACGGCCACCGCCACGCTGCTGATCGGCCGCCTGAGATGACGTCGGCGTGGGTGGTGTGGAGGTGTTACTCGAGCCTTGAGCCATGAGAGCATGTTGACCGTGTTCCTCTTGTTTGTTTTGTCGTGTTTCTTCCAAAAGAAACATTGATCTTGCCTTGTTGAAGCTGGGAGTGGGCTCGGTTTGAGAGACGATCGCAGCGACGGTATCATATTCACCTTTAGTGAGGTCCGTAATTAATTGCATAACCATCTTACGGTCGGTTACCGGGCAATCAACGTTAGCAAGTTGATCGGCAAGAAGCTTGATTTGCTTGCAGTAGTCGGACATATTAGCAAAATGTTCAAGCTTTGTATTGGAGAACTGCTCCTCCAAATAAACAGCCCTAGTATGCTTGTTATCATGAAAGATCTCCTCAAGACGAGTCCATAATTCAAGAGCCGAGGCTCCCGGTTTCATGATGGTGTGAACAAGGTCACGAGAAATAGTTCCGTAAATCCATTGTTTCACTATAGCATCCAAACGTTTTCATGTAGCATCATCGATCTCCTTCGGGCGAGAGACTTTAGCATCATTGTGGTCGAGAACATTGAAAGCACAAGCCGTGATTTGAAAGAGTTCAACCCACATAGCATATTGTCCTTCTTCTTGATCAAGACCGATGCTAACGTGGTTTTTGATGTTAGATACGGCAAAAGCCAGATGGAAAGGGGTGTTTGAGGGAGGAGGAGGGGGAGTAGAGTTTTCATCGTCGCCGGCCATAGCAGTGATGAAGCGGCAGATGAGAGATGATGAGTGGTGGTAAGAAAGTGGAGATCCTAGGATCGTGTAGGGTTTGAAAAAGAGAGAAAAAGAAAACCCTAGAAGGAATCTGATACCATGTAGAATAGTGTAATTCTCCTTGGTTGGAGTATTCTCATTACTTGAATATATATATAGGATATTTACAACCTAAATATTGAGAATACATATTTACCTAAATTACACAAGATATATCTTTACAGAATATTAAGAAGATAATATTAACATATTATCTATCATTAGGGACTAAGTTCGTGTCCTTTTACAAATATTATTTCTTCATTTAATGAGTAACAAAAGACTATTCTATGAAATGTCTTGTTAGCAATGATATACACAGCATGTTAGCATTTGGAGAAGGGGACGACACGTGACATACTATAATTTTGGAGTGTCTCTTGGGTGTAACATGTGTTAGGAATATGTATCGTATGCGCTAACAAATCAAGCAATCGAAGTATAATATACGAAGGAATTAAGAAATCAAAGCAATAAAGAACACAAGAAGATTTAACGTGGAAACCCTTGAATAGGGAGAAAACAACGAACACTGCACTAGGACTTTGAATATGAGATGATGATACAAGGATAATTCTTTAATCTCTCTAGACTCTCTAACCTCTCTCTAGGGTTCTATAGTCTCTCTAGATTTAAGAATAATAATCTCACTCAGCATACAATGAATAAAAGGCCTCAAACATATTTATACTAGGGTTAAAACAAAAAACCTAATGCAATCTCGTAGCTAGGGAACATCACGGCCAGGTCGTGGCCTTCCTCTCAAGCCACGCCCAGCCCGTGGACTTGAGTTGTACAAAGCACCAAAGAAACTCCTAGTCAGTGAACTCCATGGGCAGGCCGTGGTGTTCATCCAACACCACGGGCAGGCCGTGGTCTTCTACTGTTCATGCTTTGATCCATTGTTGTGCTTCCCCAAATGCTCTAGCTTAGTGCAATGTTGTAGCGCAACACGACACACACACACATGGCACAACAATACCTTAGCTTGTTCCTTCACCTACTCGCTTCATGATTCATCTTCAACACACCTTACAATCTCCCACCTTGAAGATCCATATGAATGAAGAACACGCCCCCAATAAATATGTAGCCACGATCTCAACTTGTCATCATCACTCTCCATACATCACCTAGTGCAGAACCACTTCATACATACATAGGAAGCAACACCGAAGTCTCACTCGACCCCGAGTCTCTATAACAACACGAACCATAAGGACTCTTCATAGTTCTACGAGCATCCCGACAATGCTCCCACCCGAAAAAAACATCCTTCTCTAGGCTCGATTTCACACGCACCACACTCATGTGTGCTTCCTTCACCTTGTTCATTCCACGATCCACTTTAGCCGAAGAGACACCGACTTTACCACCACGGTTCTTCTTCACAGGCCTACTGTATACAGACTTTTGATCGAAGGACACTCTTTGTGAAGTTTTCTTCATCCTTTCCTTAACTACCTTTGTCATGTTCCCCATGGTGTACATTGCTCCGCTTCTTTCCCCTCGAGCTACTACCATAGCCCCCTTAGCAACTTTCCACGAACCACCCTCAACTACCTTGTAGCCGGACTTGTCAAGTTGACTAATTGATATCAAGTTTTTCTTCAAATCAGGGATGAACTTGACATCCTTCAACTCAAACATGTCACCACTTGCAAGCTTCAAGCTCACATCTCCCTTGCCTTCAACCTCTAATGGTCTATCATCTGCAAGGTACACTTTCCCGAGTTTCTTAAATTTCAGATTTTGAAACAACTCCTTGCAGGGCGAAGAATGAAACGAAGAACCCGAATCCAAGATCCATGAAACAGTTGAGCTATTTGCATTACTTACCACCAAAGCATCAAAAACATACTCCGTTACAGATTCGTCGAAGCATCACTCTCTTCATCACTATCTTGATCCTCCTTCTTTTTCTCCCCTTATCACTGTCTTTGGAATCTGGGCATTGTCTCTTATAATGACCTTTCTCGCCGTATCCCCAACACTCCGCTTCCGCCTTACCAACTCTTTCACTGCTCTTTCCCCTGGACTTTCCCCGCTTAGATCCCCCATGTTGTCTCCTCCCTCTACCCTCAGTGTTGTATGCTCCACCGGATGACTCCCCGGAATCCTTACGCCGAGTACTCTCACTCAACACCAAATCCCTAACATCATCCAACTTTAGTGCTTCCTTCCCTGCAGAATTACTAATAGCAAAGAACAACGGTCTCCCACTCTTTTGGTAAAGAGGACAACAAAATCAAAGCTTTTACCTCATCCTCAAAGGTAATTTTCATAGAGGCCAACTGACTAATAATTTTACTAAATTCATTAATAAATTCAGCAGCAGATTCACCATCAATCATCTCAAGTTCAAACAAACGACGCATGAGATATACCTTATTCACAGCAGAAGGCTTCTCGTACATGTCTGAAAGAGTTTTGATCAACCCCGCCGTTGTTTTCACGTCCTTGACATTAAAAGCAACACTTTTTGCTAATGTCAATCGAACCACACTTAGTGCTTTCCGATCCAATGTTGCCCAATCTTCATCTTTCATTGCAGCAGGCTTCTTTTCCGACAGAGGTTGGTACAGGTCTTTCTGGTACAAATAATCCTCAATCTGCATCTTCCGAAAACCAAAATTCTTACCATCGAATTTATCGATCCTCACCTTTCCGTCATCCATTATACCTATTCAACACGATCTAGCCGCACAACGATTCAACCTAACTCTTGATACCAATCGAAGTATAATATACGAAGGAATTAAGAAATCAAAGCAATAAAGAACACAAGAAGATTTAACGTGGAATTAAACCCTTGAATAGGGAGAAAACCACGAACACCACACTAGGACTTTGAATATGAGATGATGATACAAGGATAATTCTTTAATCTCTCTAGACTCTCTAACCTCTCTCTAGGGTTCTCTAGTCTCTCTAGATTTAAGAATAATAACCTCACTCAGCATACAATGAATAAACGGCCTCAAACATATTTATACTAGGGTTAAAATGAAAAACCTAACGCAATAGGAAACCAAATTCGAGTAGGAAAACAAGTTAAATCTCGTAGCCAGGGAATACCACGGCCAGGCCGTGGCCTTCCTCTCAAGCTACGCCCAGTCAGTGGACTTGAGCTGTACAAAGCACTAAAGAAACTCCTAGTCAGTGAACTCCACGGGTAGGCCGTGGTGTTCATCCAACACCACGGGCAGGTTGTGGTCTTCTACTGTTCATGCTTTGATCCATTGTTGTGCTTCCCCAAATTCTCTAGCTTAGTGCAATGTTGTAGCTCAACACAACACACACACACACATGGCACAACAATACCTTAGCTTGTTCCTTCACCTACTCATCTTCATGATTCATCTTCAACACACCTTACAACATGTTACACCATAACTTATTGTGTAACAACATTTCACACGTGTGAACTAATTTATATCATTATTAGTCTTTTTTATGTCATTATTGGCGTATTTCATATCATTATGGAGTTGTCTCATGTCATTTTTTATAAATTTGTTTCATGTCATTTTTTTATAAATTTGTTTCATGTCATTTATATATAACTTTGTCATGTCATTATTACTGACTTCTATGACCTTTTTCAAAGAAACTTATATCATCTTGGAGCTGGTTCATGTCATTTTTCTGTATTTAATTACTATTTTTCTAACTCCTTATGTACCATATCATTGTTACTCGAATCTGTGTCATTTTTACTCATTTTTATGTTATTTTTCAACAAACTTGTACCATTTTCCCCTATTTTAATTATTATTATTTGTCAACTCTTTATATACCATGTCATTATTACTCATTTATATGTTAATATTACTCATTTTATGTCATTCTTCTGTAAACTTGTATTATTTTACCCTTATTTTATTATTATTTGTCACTTCCTTATGTACCATACCATAATTACTCATTTATGTGTCATTTTTACTCATTTTTATGTCATTTTTCAACAATAATCTTGCATAATTTCCCCTATTTCATTATTATTGTCAACTCCTTATGTACCATTAGCATATCATTATTACTCATTTTTGTGTTATTTTTATGTCATTTTTCAACAAACTTATATCATTTTCCCCTATTTCATTAACTCTTTATATATCTTATCATTATTACTCATTTATGTGTCGGTTTTTACTCATTTTTATGTCATTTTTCAAAGAAACTTGTATCATTTTCCTCTATTTTATTATTATTTGTCAACTCCTTATATACCATATCATTATTACTCATGTCTATGTCATTTTTACTCATTTTATGTCATTTTTTAGTAAACTTCAGATCATTTCCTCTATTTCATTATCATTTTTCAACTCTTTATATACCTTATCATTATGTAAAAGTTTTGGGTGTACAGAATCGCTACATCATACTTATTGGTGTAACAACTTGATTTCACACGTGTGAAATCAAATTAACCAAGCCAATCCACTGCCTTCCTCTCTCTCTCTCCTTTCCCTTCTCCTCCCAATTCTCTCTTATCCTCAGGCCCACATTGTTGTTTCTCTCAAGCTTCAAGCTCTTCTTGTAATAGCCGCATCTTAATACAAGCTTAAGCATAAGGAGAATTAGGTTAATAATATAGTGATTAAGAAATAAGTATCTTAAGGCTTAACTTGTCTGACTAACATTCATGTATGCCACATGTGCGGGATAAGTCGATTGGTATTATACCGTATAGGTGTATGTATGACGTATATGTATACATATACTAAGGGAATATTTGAGGTATAATAAGTATTTTAGGAAATTTGTATGATTATTTTTGAGTAAGAAAGTGACAAGGCTTAGTAGTAAACTTTATATGATAAATAGTAAAAACCTCCTTTGTGTGAAGTGTTGGGCTTAATTAACTAAATTAGGCATATTAGAATGGAAAACCATGATCTTGGAGAGTAATCAAAGTTCTGGGAAGGATTATGGGGTCATACATATATATATATTCACGTATATCTTAGGGAAGGAGATGGGAGGCGAAGCTTCGACGAGCAGAGGCGATGGAGTGGCGACGGTAATGGTGACGCCATCAAAGCCAAGCTTGATGGTCTTGATCATGTGACACCATTAAAGCCAAGCTTATGGTGTAACATAATCTTTCTCCTCCCTCCTGGTTTCCTGATTTTCTATTCTCTCTCCTCCTTGAACACCAGCGAACACCAGGAGAACCTCACTGCAAGAATAACAGATCGAAGAATGTACTGTGAACTTCAATATTCTCCTCTTCATCTTCGAATGTTTTCAAGTAATCTTGATAACTCACCGTAAGTGGTGGTGCAGTAGCAGCGACAAAGGAGAAGATTTCTTGATTTTCGGAATTCGAATTTGAATCGAATGGATTTACTTCCTAGATTTTGAGGATTTTTTTTGCTAAGAAAGAAATTTGTATTCACAACAAAGACATTTACAACCTATACTTACTCTTAGTAGGACAAACCAACTAGGTTGGACCCTCCAAACTAAGAGTAATAGAACAAACATCATCTGTACAGCAGTATAACAAATCTCATCAATCCATATTTTATCTTTAACATAAATCTTCTTAGGTATCACAAGCTGAATTATTCTTTTCATTACCATCACCTTTAATTTGTTGAAGATCGTATCTGGCTGCCTGTTGGAGTTTTTATTAGAAACTTTAAGTTTGCTTCAAAAGAATATGAAGAGTCATTTTTTCCTTTTGTCCCACATTGAAACAATATAAGGGAAGAGTAAGGTTTATAACCATTACTCTTCCTCTACCCTTTGAGTTGAGAAGCAATGAGGCTTTTAGTGGGTAAGTGGTGATGTGTGATTGCCACACGCGCGCCGCCGCCTGCCCGGACCGGGCCTTGGGCCTTGGGCCTTGGGGAATAAACTTAACTTAACTATAGTTTTGGGTCAGAAATATGTTGGCATTTTATGACCGTTTTTATCAGTTCTTAAGTTACCGTTTTTTCCCTTAATCTCTCTTTTAATGCCGTTTTCTCCCCTAAACTCTCTCCTGATTTTCGGCCATTACTCTTCCCATTATGTGACCGTTTTTCCCACGATCTCAGCCACGTTCTGATTTCGTTAGTTTTCCTCTCCCTATATATATCAGTGTTCTGAGATTCTACAGAGACACATAAACACAGAAAACACAATTACATCTTCTCTCAATATTTCTCCTCGGTTTTTCTGGGCAATACTCAAGATCATTCTCAACTGCTTTTCCGTCAACACCGAAACGCAGAGACCGTGTATCCCCGGGAGGTTGATTGCTCGTGAGTCCGTGTGTTGTTACTGGGGCAAATTCAACTTTAGGGCAGTGATCTTCTCACGCCACGGTGGTCAGTTAAGTGTATCAATTTAGTTATCAGTTTTAGTTCCTACACTGCCAACCTACATGAGTCCACACAGGCCTCATTCCTTACCCACCATATGAGGTAAACCAATCCATTCAAAACTCCAATCACTATTTTCCTGAAATATGTCTTGTTGTTATTTCCATGGAACATCATCAGTCTTTCATAACCAACATCATAGTACTGTCACGAACGACGGTGCAGAGAAGCAGATCGCAAGGTGAGGTTGTGTTGGCGATCGTCACGGAGGAGAGAGAGAGATAGGTGGGGGTGAGAGGAGGTAAGGTGGTGGATGTGGGGGGTGAGAGTGAGAGGAGGTAAGGTCGTGGTCCCGTGGATGTGGAGGAGGGAGAATAATGACATATTTGGTGGATAACGACAGAATAGTGATAAATAATGATATTGTTTGTCTAATAAATGACATTAGGTTGTGTAATATGATAAAGTATATAACGAGAAATAAGTGAACATGATATTGTTGAGAAATGATATGAACTACGTCAATAATGACATAAAATAGTTTAATAATGACATGATATAAGTTTCTGAAAAAATTACATAAAAGATGGAAAATTTTCAAAAACTACCTTTTATAACAAACATTTTTCAAGAAACTACCTTTTAAAAATTATTTTTCAAAAAACGACCTTATACAACACATTTTTTTCAAAATACTACCAACTGACGGCTAAATGAGGGTTTAACCACCTGTAACGGGTTCATTGCTACTTATTGTCTTGATCTCATGGCCCAGACACCGCTGACAACCCACATAGGGTGCCAAACTGCCCCTTATTTCATTTTCTTCTTAACGAGCATCCACTCTCGCTAGCTTCTCTCTCCTCCATTTTTGTTCTTCTCTTTTTTATTTGTTGCCCAACCGGCAACAACACCTAGGGACACTGCTATTTAAGAGTCAACGTCAAAAAAAAAAAAATCAAATGGTAGTATATTGAAAACATTATGTTATATAAGGTACTTTTTTGAAAGAAAATTTTTATATGGTAGTTTTTTGAAAAAATTATATTATAAAAGATAGTTTTTTGAAATTTTCCCTTAGTAATATTATTTGTCAACTCCTTATGTATCATATCATTATAACTCACTTCTGTGTCTTTATTACTCATTTTTATGTCATTATTGAGCAAACTTGTATCATTTAAACTTATTTTATATTATTTATCAACTCCTTATTTCTGTGTCATTATAACTCATTTCTGTGTCATTATTACTCATTTTATGTCGTTATAGAGCAAACTTGTATCATTTAAACCTAATTTAATATTATTTGTCAACTCCTTATGTACCATATCATTATTACTCATTTCTGTGTCATTATTATTACTCATTTGTATATCATTATTGAACAAACTTGTATCATTTAAACTTATTTTAATATTATTTGTCAACTCCTTATCTCTATTCGGCAACGCAAGATCAGAGGTTGAAAAGCTAATTGCGGACATATACTTTTCCTATGAAGAAGAGCAAGAACAAGCTTTACAAGATGAAGATATGATAGGTAAACCGAAAGGAAGAAGAGAGAAATACACAAGCAATGAAAGAGCAAAAAGCATTCTTGAAATCAAGACCAACATAGCTAGAAAGAGGAATTAAGCAAACAACAAATAAGAAAACAAATCAAAAGAAGAAGCAAACAGAACATGAAGACATCAATGATGAACCTCAAGTTGAACAACCAATATTGCCATACTTTCCTCTAGATAACATAGACTTCTAATACTTTTTTTAGGGTGTAAACACTTTTATCTTCTTTTGATTCTTTTTGGAATTTATTTGTTATGTTCAGGAACTTGATAAAATGCATCTTACAATGATTCAGGATGCTGTAAATGAGCATGAAGAGTTTTGCTCAATTGTTGAGTTGAATAAAAAATAGATGTCAATTACTTGTTGGTAAATTCATTCTCCAAAGTTTACTGCTCATTAGTTCAAAATGAGCAAGATTGTATGTTCATTTGCAAAAATGAACATTAATGTGTTGATCATTAAATGCTTTCATTGTGAAAAGAACATAATTTTGGTCATATGTGCAAAAATAATATTATTGTTTGCTCATTTAGAAAATTATTTAGTCAAATGATTATAACTATTTAGTCAAAGGATAAAAAGACTAAGGACATTAGTTAAAATGAACAAAATTGTACGTTCATTTGGAAAAATGAGCATTAGTGTGTTGCACATTTGAAGATTATATGCTTTAATTGATAAAAGTGCATATTAGATTTTACCCATATGTGAAAGAATATATTTTTTTTTGCACATTTAGAAAATTATTTACTCAAATGATAAAAAGACTAAGAATATTAGACTAAAATGAGCAAAATAGTTTGTTATATAAGAATATCAATATCTGCTCAACCAAATATTTTCTTACAAACAACAGATAAAATGTATTCAAAAATGCACTACTAAGTAACTTCAAAAACCAACTATATTCTTACAACTATTATAACCCAAAACACTCAAAAAGTATTCAACTAGTTACATTCTCAAACATTCCTTTGACTTCATTTGAATCATTTCCGACAATCTCAACACAATATTTGTTACGAAGCTTGTTGAACAGTTTCACCTGCATGCAAGTAGCATAAAGCTAGTGAGTTATAATGTTCTCAATAATTAGACTGTAAAATTCAGTTAGTAAGCGAAAACACTACCTGTACTTACATCATTTTTTTTCAATCCGCAATCAAACTTAATTCCCATATAAGCTTCCATATGCCTCATGACACATATACCACAGTTAATATGGTCATCACTTGTGCTCCAATCCAAAGGTAAAGAAGACAGTTTTATATTAGATACATCCTTGGCCATGGTTAGACCTTGCATATTTCTGTATTGTTTTAGCAAGGATGAAAATGCAGATTTCTAAACAAAACAAAAAATAGATGAAAAGAATTACAATAGTGGATCGAACAACCAAACAGAAGCAGCAAAATAAATTAAATGCACTTAAGAATATGAAACACAAGACAAAAAACATACAAGTTGTGTTGGAACCTTCTTGTAATATGTTGAATCAGAATTGTAGTCAAGAACTTGTATCGCCTCGTTTACAAAATTAAAACAAATAAGATAGTAATGACCATTTTGAAGAACTGGAAAGAAGAAGAGTTGAATATCTTGTAGCTTAAAGCAACTTGCATCTAACTCTTTTCTTGCAACTTCCACAAATATCTCATTCTTGGACTTAACATCATCTTTTTTGTAAATCTGAATAATCTCTTGGATCGTATATCAAAATGATTTAGATGAACATAAAATAAGATCAAAATAAATTACATAATGTTAGAGAATCACTTACACAACACTCAAGTCTGAAGAAGAACCGTGCTGGAGAGTGTTCTGATTTAAACTTCTCTTTTTGGTTTAAAATCACAAACCATGCATCAACCACAGAACCAGAAACAGCCTGACCTACTCGAAGTGTTTGGAGTTGTAACTTCATAGCAACTGTCGGAGCACTACCACCATGTTTTAATTCAAAACATTTGTCACTGTAGTTACGAAGAACAAAACTTAACTCATTTATCAAAAAACTGCTACAGATAAAAAAAAAGCAATTACAATATAAATATGCTCATTTTCAAAGTAAGCAATATATGTATAATTCTAACACTTTTTGCTCATAATAACAGATCATAATACCATTACTAAATTTGAAGAAGTTAAAATAAAAAAACGAGTAGCAAAGAATTAAAACTTACAATCTCATATTACTCGAGTTGAATACCCACTCCAAAATGGTCTTTTGTTTAACTGTCAATGGAGTAGTTATATTAATAACTCGATTTCTATATGGAGAGCGATCAAGCTTCGAAAATTTCACTTCCCGTTTCTCCACCTTGCGCTTCTTTGAAGGCACTGACTTCAAATTAGAAACTCTTCCTTTCCTTATCTGAACAATTTGAACTGTCTTTGACAGTCTTCGAGCACTATTCTTTGTTGTGGTTGATGCATTGCACTTCCCCGCAGTGTCGTCAGCTTTATTAGAACCCTCAGCTTCTACTTTAAGCTTTCTAGGAGAACTCCTTTTCAAAACTTCTTGAATCCCATTTGTGCCTTGTTTTCCTTCCACAACCTTATTACCTACTGAACTCCTTGTCAGTGGTTTAATCCTTATTCTCACTATAGATAAACTTTTCTCCCATCAACCTCAACAACTCTGTTAACTACTTCCTTTATTTTTTCAACAACGAAAAAGAAAACAATAAAATGAGCAAATTCAGATCATGAACAATTTCAAAAACATAAATAAAAATTACAGAAGCTACAATATTAAAACTAATTACCCCAGTTACAGTGGTTGTCAGGGTTATATCCGAAATTTGTTGAGCAGCTAAAACACTTTCCTTTGCTATTACATGAATCTGCAAAAGTGGTGATTCAAATAAATTGAATGAAGGAATGTCACCACTCTTGCACTTAGGCGGAATCACTTTCGATAATTGGGCAGCAACAACCTGCTTAATTGCTTCATCAATGGCTTGTAGAACTACTGGATCCTTCCAAAAATCTTCATCTTGACTTAATGAATGACCTTGAAGATCTTCATTCTCCATTATTGGCTCAGTGTAGCTAGTACATAATGCAGAGGCTGCTTGTTGCAAATTTCTGATTCAATCATTGTTTGGATACTTCAATAGCACAAGTTTGGATTTCTCTTGAAAATTCACCATAGCAGGAGCAAGTTCCTTTACAGCACTAGCTAAGTCCATAATACAATCCTACAATCATGAACCAAAACCATAAATGACATACACAATTATACTTAACAATTTAAAAAAAATCATGGAAATTGAAAACACATAAGCATCACTAATACCCTTCTGAAATCATATTCAGTTTGTGAACCATGGACCTTCTCACTTGAATGCACTTGTTCATCCTTTGACACTCCTTGCATAACTTCTGAAGGTGTCTTCTCAACATTTACTTTACTAGATGTTTCAGCATTAGGCTCAGAACACTGGCCCTAAAATGATTTGACAATAAAATATAATGAACCTTTAATAAACCAAATGACCAACCCAACATTACATAATAGGTGGTCTGAATAACAAAATGAGCACAACTTGGCTCATTGACAAAAGAACAACAATAACATAACACTAACAGATAACCAATCAAAAGTGATTACATATAAGAATAAATCAGATTCTAATACAAGTTGGAAACATACTTGCTCATTGACATGAAATGGTTGTTCATTTTCTGTTGACTCTTTCTTAGGAATATTCTCGAGCTACCCAATACAAGTCTGCCTTTAGAAATCTCTAGCTCCTCTCTTGAAATAAGCATGTTGGAAGTCCATGCTTTCAATATAGGAGACTCGCGTAGTACACGAACATCTTCAATAGCAACTTTATCAACATAAAAATTTGAAATTAAAGCACAAAAATCAGAACAAAACTTGGACACAACATCTAAAATTAAATTTGCAACAAACAGATTTTTAGTTACCATGAGAAAAAACAATGATCCGGGAAAATATATATTTGGCTTCGCTTGCCAATACTTCTTAGCTTCAACCAAACTCTTCAAAACATAGTTGCACCAATTAAGCTTCTTAATATGCTTTACATTCCTCAAATATCTCAAAATCCAATGATTTACATTCTTGTTCTGTGTCCCCGACATATATACTGTACAACACAACACATCAAAGTTCCTTTTAAACATTGCACTTGTACCTTTTGTTTTCTTTAGAAATGTAGTCAAATCTCCAACTGACACACACAGAGTGTTTTGTGGAAATTGCTTCTTCCAAGAATCCAACAAATCTACGTCTTTTTTTTCATAAGCAAGATCAATCTCTTCTCCTCCTATAGGCAGCCCCAAAACCTCATGAGCATCCTCTTCAGTTATAACCATATCTTTCTCACCAGGATTATTCAATGAACAAGTATTTACATTAAAATTATGAACTAGCCAATAAGCCAAATAAAGTGGCATTTTATGCGGAACCAAACTCGATTTCATTGATTTCCTTTTTTTGTTGTTTGCTTAAACACTTCATCACACGTGTTATAGCAGCCGGAGACATCCTTGACATCAATGAAGGGCATACAGATACATTAACATTCTTAACCCCATCATCTCCACAAACTACATGCTCATCATTAACTGCAGCCTCTGTTTAATTTTCACAGCCTCATCATGTTTTACATTCACCGACCGCCCCAACAAGTTCCTCCACACTCGTACATTACTATTCTCATGTGTATCTTGATTTCCAAGCATTTTTAAGCACATCCAATGTAGGTACTTCAACATTTTTGGCAATTAGAGACTGATCTAGCTCTACATTTTGTAAATCTGATTCACTGTCACAGAACAAATGAATACATACTACTTGTAATCGAATTCAAAATTCTAAGGCCACATAGGCTCGCTAGGAATATAAATTCTAAAGAAACAAATGAGCAAAATAAGACAAGGAGGAAATGAATCCAACATCAATTATCCAAACGAACATACTTGGGGTTAAATGAACACTTAAGAAAATGAACTAGTTACAAATGATCAAACAAGAAAATGAGCACATAATCATGATCGATTCTAAATGAGCACATAACAATTATAGAAAGACTCAAAATTATAGCAACTAAATATACGAAAAATTAAGCAAAAACGAGCAAAACAACAACCTAGTTTACAAATTTAAAATTAAATATACGAATGAAGAGCAAAACTCAAAAACACACTCGATCAGATGATTTAATATCATAATAAATCAATAAAACCACAACAAAAAATACAAAAGTACAAAATTATAAGAAACAAAACAAGAAATTGAGCACATTCTCATTGTGAATCATTCTAAATGAGGAAATAATCTTCAATTATTCTAGTTAAACACGTAATCTTGACTCATTTAAAAATTAAACTTCGTAATTGTACCGTAATAAATTTACTCATTTCGAGAATTCAAAATCGCAGCCTAATAACTTAAATGAGCAAAAGACAACCTAATATTTCCAAATTTCAAGAAACAGAGAAATATCGCAAGATCAAAAGTTAGATTATGGGATAATACCTTTGCATTGAAGTTTCTATACCGAGATAATCACAAATTTTAGGATTATGGCCGTACTTTTCGAGGAATTTGTCACAGTAAAAACCTATTGATGTCTGAAGTGTAAAAGGTGCTTCAAATTCATCACTACAATATGCAGACATCTAAGAAAATAATGTCAAATTCAAGGGAAAAAATGAGAAAATGCTGAGCATCAAAAGAACGAAAAATGAGGTTGAAAGAGCCTGGAAGCATGAAAAAATGGCGGTTAAAATTTGTGGCGAAAATGAAGAAGAGAGAGAAATAGTGACGAGAGGAGAGAGAAAAGAAAACGAAAAAGAGGAGAGAGAAAAAAGATAAATTTAATATGGGTTGAAACATATGGACCATTTTTCATTGTGAAAAAAAAAGCTTCAGAATTGGACTACTATAAAGATACTCCCACTGGGATCATTTTTGTAAACAATGAAAAATATTTGGAAAAATGCTACATATAAGCAGTTAAAAATGGAAATATTAAACGTTAAATAAGCATTAATTATATCGATTGACGTGTGATTGTGACATTAATTCATCAAATACTACTATTTCAGGAAATGTATTTAATACTTATATGTACATATAAATTTTTCATAAACAAAAGTTGAGGCTGAAAATAACAAAATGCCCATAATTAGAAGTTAAGATTGATCCTATCAATTTTTTTCTAGGAAGCAAACCAAAAGTCTATGGTTTACACACAACTAAAAATATAAATAAAATGGCGCTTTCCAGTGTTCACGTTAAAAACGAAAATCTCATCCATCTTTGATTTTCTTATTTATTGTATCGGACCCCACAAATGTAACTGTACTAATCTCTCTCTCTCAGCTATCCAATGTAAAAAGTACTCCATATATTTGCTGATTGCACATTTGCACTAATAAATTCTACAAAAACTTCTATTACTATAAAAATTATTATTTCTTTAAGCTATCAAATCATTTTTCAATTACCCATTTGTGTGGCCTGTGCAATCAGTTTGGATACTCAACTGTCTTCTTCCTTATTTGCTTCTTCTTTCATTTTCTTCCTAAAACATTTCCCATATAAATTCCATTCAAAATTCTCCAAAATTCCAACTCAAGAAGTCACTTTTCAACCCTACCCACCACGAGTTTTTTGTTTTCCAGATTGTTCTGACGTTTGCTTCCCCACTTAAAATTGTAAGTTTTATTTGTCAAATTTTAATAAATTGGTTCAATTTTATATTTCTGCTAGAAATTCTCGTTCTTTTTAAAGAATATTCCTTTCCATTTTACTTTGCTGCTTTCTTAGTGTAGAATTTTGGAGAGTTTTTTTTGTGTGTGTGTGTGTGTGCGCGCATATAACATACAAATTTCTGTAAGTATTTTCCCCCTGAATTAAGTTTGAATTATGATTCCAGTGTTGAAGAATTGTTTGATATGTTTGCATCAAAGATAAATTTTCAATTAGGACCGGTTTGGTTTTACTGGTGAAATGTTTTAAATTAATTAAAGAGAGACCCAATTTTTTGTGTGTGGTTGTGGCAGCTAAAGGATTTGACATGGGTTCAACATTTGCCTTTTGATCCTTTTAGAAGAAAGTGTTTTTAATTTAACTAAAGATTATTTTGTGTGTATGTTTTGTTAATTGTGGTTCATTTATTGTTTTTTTCCTGCCCTTAATTTGGGGTTTTTCTGTTGGTGGTTTTTGTGAATTGTGTAGGAAGGAGTAATTAAATCGAGAGATGGCGACCGGGATAATTCAAGCTCCAATTTTCCAGGTTAAGAACAAGGATTGTGAGTTGGGTTTTGCCAAAAATGTGGATTTTGTGAAGATTTCAAATATTAGAAGGGTGAAGTTTCAAAGAACTAAAAATTCTGTCATTAAGAGTTCAAATCCAGGATCTGATATTGCTGAGCTTCAGCCTGCATCAGAAGGAGGCAGTCTCCTAGGTAAGCTATTCTATTAGTTGATAGTAGATACATGGTGAATTCTCTTTTTTTGACCTTATGAGGTTTTCATGTGTTGCCACTTTGACTGATTTCGTGATTCTTTTGCTTTACCACGGTATAACTTTTTTCAAACAATTATCCAACTGCAGTGTGAACTGGTATGATAATTGCAGTAGAAACCATTTTCTTGCAAGAGTCCATAATAAGAACCTAACAGAACTTCTTGTTTTTCTAATGTTGGAAAGAGTGACTTTTTTGGATTCCCCTCCTTTCTACGCTCTAAAAAGAGATCATTTAGCGTTACCTGAAGAATGAACCAGGGCAGTAATCAAACTTTCAGTTATGCTAAATGTGTTGGCATCTTGTCGTAGTTTGTGTGCTCCAAAAGTTGGGTAGGAGAATGAAAAGTGTAATGCGCATTTCTGACCTCTTATATCTAACTTCTAGGAAGATAGTAGTAACAATGATTTAAGATTTGCCAAACGTTGTGCCTACCCGTCCCACATGGGAAAGGATGGAGAGAAAGAGAAACATATGAAAACTAGTTGCTCCTTGTGGATAATTATATTGTTTTCTTTTCTGCTTAGTTTCATCTTCGATGCCATTCTGTAGTTAAGAACTTTAGATTTATATACTTTTCCAGCATTATTTTAGCTATTGTGTTTGGAATTTTCAATGCAGTACCTCGGCAAAAGTACTGTGAATTGCCATACAAAACTGTGAGGAGGAAGACATGCACAGTGATGGTGGGTGATGTGGCTATTGGGAGTGACCACCCAATCAGGATACAAACAATGACAACAACAGACACAAAAGATGTTGCTGCAACAGTTGAACAGGTTCCCTGCTGCTTTTCTCCTTTAGTCCAACATTAGTATGTGACTTTGATGAATTAGATATTATAGGTCAGTTGCCCATTGTTCCATCCATTGGACTATTTAGGTGAATGTTTGTCTTGCTTGAATAATCTAGTAGTTGTTTTTGAATGCTAAGAGGATGAGATGGTATAGGTGAGCATCAGTTTACTAATCTATCATAGTTTCCTTGCTTTCTCTGATCAGTGTCCTCAATTTTTATCTCGTATGTCCTGCTTTATTCTTTGTCGGCTGATTGGAGATCATGTTGATGAAAAAATTCTTCGATTGTTGCTCCCAGGGTGTACAAAGTTTAAAAATTAGGAGGCCCCTGTCCCTTTAGCTCATAGTTTGAGCAGCACCCTCCAGAATACTTAGCTATCTTTCCATTGAATTCATTATGATATGACCAAAACTAAAATATGATACATAGATACATTTGGTATCTTAAAAGTATCATCCTTTTCAATGTTGATGAAGTCAGTTAATTATTTTGCGTTCTGGTGCTTCTCCCTTTAGAAAATCTTGCTCACTTAAATCTATTATAGCCACTAATATTAGAAATTAAGCGCTACTTTCTAGCGTATCTGACAAGTAACTTGTATTGTGAATCTCCTACTGACGCATATCAAAAAGTCCCCCTAGTTATAGGCTTCAATACATTAACAAGACCTAGGATGTAGTTTCAATTATGGTATTCAATGGCTAGGAAAAAAAAGTCACATAATCTTTGAAGGACCTATAGAAATTGATGGCCATAGCAGATGCTGCATCCGTGCTATGCATTAGAAACTTATAATTTGTTTTTGATTCTTTAAGCCAGTCTTTTTTTCCTTCACTTTTGCTGGCAGGTCATGAAAATTGCAGATAGTGGAGCGGATATTGTCCGAATAACAGTGCAGGGAAAGAAAGAGGCAGATGCTTGTTTTGAAATTAAGAATACACTTGTCCAGAAAAAGTAAGGCTTCACATTTCCTCCCTAGTTGTGGTTTTGTAGTCTTTACAGTTGCTGTACGTATACTATTTAGTTTTTTTATGTCTATAACTTTATATAATTTTTTGAAACATACTTATCTAGCTTTTTTCTTTTCTTCTTTTTTTCCAGCTACAATATTCCTCTAGTGGCAGATATTCATTTTGCTCCTTCTGTTGCAATGCGGGTTGCTGAATGCTTTGAAAAAATTCGTGTCAATCCTGGAAATTTTGGTATATGCTGAGCATTGGTTCTGTAAGTATCATAGTTATGTATGTTCCTTGCTCTGGAATAAAAGATCTGCTTTGTTGCAGCTGATCGAAGGGCCCAGTTTGAGACGCTAGAGTACACAGAAGAGGATTATCAGAAGGAAATTGAGCACATAGAGCAGGTAAAATCTAATGTGGATGTCTCCTAAACATAGACAATGCAAGAGAGTGACAAATGGGGACGAGGGACATAAACTATTGTTTTCTATGTGCTGGAACTATGGAAGTTCAATTTTATGAGCTTGAAAAATTTACTAAGAAGGATAGTTGTAATGCGCTGTCTAGTATGTTGTGTGAAGTTTATGAAGTAAGCTGCGAAAGAGTGAAGGGGACAGAAATAACAAAAAAGTGTTCGGGAGAAGACATTAGTAATGGGAAGTTGAAAGAATAACTGTAAAAAAGCTAACCAATGACACCTAAACTAGAGATTGAATGTTGGAGGGAAAACATATCATCACCGTGTAGTTTGGGTTTCCTATTTGTTGGGTTGTTGGGGCAACCTTGCAATTAGTCGAGACTAGTAGAAGGACTCTGTTTGGTGTATCTAACTCTACTCTCAAACTTTTTGCTGCTTTTAGCTACATAAATAAGGTTTTCCCTATTTTAGCCCCATAAACTCATATTTTCATGGTTGGATGGCGATTGGCAAAGGAAGTACTAGGCTACTAGCAGACCATTAAAATAACAAAATAAAAGTGAAATTTAGCATGAATATCATTAACACCATCAATCTATGGAAATCTTGCTAAGAAAATGAATAGAGGGAATAATCTAGACAGAAGGCAATAAAGACAGGAATTAAAAGTAATAAAAATAACAAGAGAGGAGATAAAGAGTGAGAAATGCAGATTGGGAGAAGCTACAGACTCGTTTATTTCTTTATTTTTTTTTCCTATTCAATCTTTCAAATCCAAGCATAAACCATACTTTTGCGCACTGTCCCTCTATAATAACCATTGTTTCTCTCCTTTCTCTCACTAATACGCAAGCTAAACCTACAGTAAACTAATATAATTACATCGCGTTAGGAAAATGGGGGTTTGGGCCTATTTATGGGTCCCTATTATAGCATTGCTTAAGTCGGCACAAAACAGAGTTCCCGAAAAGAACTCAGCGAGTCAGCGCCGATCGTGGTATATGTCCCACAGTTGCAGCCCTCAAATCTCAATATGGAGTTCTTGATGTATTAAAACAGGTACATACAATGGGAGTAAGAATGGCGTCACAATACAGGAGCTGCAGATCACACAGATTGTTCGATACATATTAAAATTAGGCTTGTGACCAACTATACGAAAGCTAACAAACCTAACTTTCAACTTCAAGATAAAGTACCAACGAATGAGGTGTATCTTGAATGATATAGCCATTTGAAGTTGACCATTTTGCAATTTCCGGAAGCCTTATATTGATCCTAAAGTGCTCTGTTTGTGCCTTGTATGTGAAATCCGTATCTTTGAAGGTAAGAACCTACAATACAAAACAATAAATGTAGTCCGGATTCCCAAATCCTTGAAATGAAATGAAAAAACTTGAAAGTGCTACTAGCCTGCTACAACGTATCCACAAATCTCAACCAAAATAATTAACGTATAGCACTTTAAGAAATGGAGGTAACAAAGATGCGTATTTTGAGATGGATGTGTGATAACAAGAGATAGTACTCGGAAACAAAGGCATTGAGAAGAAGTTGGAGTTGCTCATATAAAGGATAAGATAAGAGAAAACTGCTCACGATGGTTTGAGACGTCGACAAGATGGTGCACCGGTAAACGTAGTGAAGAGTTGGGATTATGGAGAATATAGAAGTTGGGGGAGGCCAACGATGACATAGTAGAGGCCAAATGTATGGAGAAATTAGGTTCTCGCGAGCATATAGCACTTGACAGAAGAGAGTGGAGGCAAAATATATATGTCTGACGACCACGGGAGATAAAATTTTGACTCATACAACCGACCCCATTTTATCGGTATCAAGGTTTTGGCGTTGTTGTTGTCGTCTATCAACTAAATTAAGTAAAACTAAGGCAGAAAGTGTAAAATGAAAAAGAAAAGGGTTGCAAGCATTGGTAAAGATATGATATAACACTCATCCATGCCTTCTAGAAAGAAACGGAGGGATTGTATATTAGTATAGCCATAATGAATTCGCAGCAGCATCTCATTAGGTTTAAGATCTTATCGTTGCCATATCAACATTTCCCTCTCACTGCCACTAGAAACTACATTACTTAAATCGGCTCAATAGTGAAATTTTACTACTGAATTCGTTGGGCTGTTGGAAGTCGGAATTCAAGAGTCTTAGAGCCACAGCTTTGAACTTTAGAGGCTCACTTTTGAGTTTCACGTAAGCAGTTTTTCAGAATTCTTATTTTCATTTGGATGATGATTCTTTTCTGTTCTCATATTTGTCAAAATGTAAGATGTTTATTTCATGGTAGAGGATGAGAAATAACAAAGTACATTGACTCTGTCTTCCTTTCTCGCCGTCGTATTAGGTATTTGCTCCATTGGTTGAGAAATGTAAAAAGTACGGTAGGGCAATGCGTATTGGGACGAATCATGGAAGTCTTTCTGATCGTATAATGAGCTATTATGGGGATTCTCCACGTGGAATGGTAAGCCTAACTTGCCTCTTCTGTCACCATTCGTATTAAGAGTAATGCTAGTTCTAGTTGACGTTGAATCATATCTGTCATTGAAGTTGGCTTAGTACTTTTATTGACTTTGTTTTGGACTTCCATCTTTGACTTTAAAACAGGTTGAATCTGCATTTGAGTTTGCAAGAATTTGCCGGAAATTAGACTACCATAATTTTGTGTTTTCCATGAAAGCAAGCAATCCAGTTGTCATGGTTGAAGCGTATCGGTTATTGGTTGCAGAAATGTACTTGCAAGGATGGGATTACCCATTGCACTTGGGAGTTACAGAAGCTGGTGAAGGTGAAGATGGACGGATGAAATCCGCTATTGGGATTGGGACCCTTCTTCAGGTAAATTGAGAGATCTATTTTGCTGATAGATCTTTGCTCCCACAGAACTAATCGAGATAGTACATTTAGTATATTCAGTGGAATCAAGGAACTGATAGGACACAGCTAAGTTATGGAATCAAAGAACTGATAGGGCACTTTAGTCAGTTCCTGAATGGAGGAAACTCCAACATGCTTAGGCTATGTGTGACTTTGTTCATTTTTCTGAATGGCAAGATTGCCTAGAATCAGTAATCGATACTATGTCCATCCTGTGTTCTTTCTTTAATTATAGGCTTAATCTATCTTTCCAAAAGTATCACTATGATGTTTTTTCTAATGTATCGCTTATTGTGTAAAGTGTTATATTCTATCATATTCGGGCATCCTAGATGCTTTTTAGAGCCTAAATTCTGTTTGTCTAACCAATGGAATGCAATCCAAGAAATAATATTGTGATAAGTCTCAGGAGAATACTATTTGTGTAGGATGGCTTGGGAGATACAATCAGGGTCTCCCTAACAGAACCACCAGAAGAGGAGATAGACCCCTGCAGAAGGCTGGCCAACCTTGGAACAAGAGCGGCTGAAATTCAGCAAGGAGTGGTAGGATTAATGGGTTTTGTGATTCATTTGATGCTAAAACAGGATAAAATTCAATTTTACCACATTCGTAAGGCTGTAATCTACTTCCAGGCACCATTTGAAGAAAAGCATAGGCATTATTTCGAGTTTCAACGCAGAACTGGTCAACTGCCAATTCAGAAAGAGGTTCGCTTAGGGTCTCCAATTTCTTCACAGCCTTTGGCTACTTTTTTCACTGTTTATTCCAGCTAGTAATTTTCTGTTTAACACAGGGTGAAGAAGTGGACTATAGAGGTGTCCTACACCGTGATGGTTCTGTTCTCATGGCTGTTACCCTGGATCAATTAAAGGTGGGATTCTCCTTCAAATATGTTTATCTGTGTTGCTTTAGAGTCTCCTTATGTACAATTTAGGTTTATATGTGCTATCTTATAATTTTAGTCATATGCAGTTATAAATCAATTGTTTTGTTGGAACTTGGAAGTCTGTCTTTATTCTATATAAATGCTTATTATGGGTCGATTTTGGTTAGTACTATATGCCAAAATGCCATTTATCTGGTGTTTCTACTCTTAGTATTATTGGACTCTATTCTCTTCTATACTTCATCATCTATATGTTCTTCATTTTTTTCATATTCCATGATTATCTTGGCTGGTGAAATATGTCACTTCTTTTCATTAACTTTGATCCTTATCTTGTGAATTGTAATATTCCATTAGTTCCTATGCGAGGGTGAAAATTGTGGTGTTTTACTCATCTTGCATGTCTTTTTTACTTCCAAAACCGACTTTGTTGTCTCAAATGCTAATCTCGAGAACCTGTTAGCAATTCTAGCAATTCATTTAGCTGGTAGATGGAAAACATTCCGTCCTTTACCTTGAATGCTTAGTTCTAACTGCATTCATTATATTTAATAACAGACACCTGAATTCCTGTACAAGTCACTAGCTGCGAAGCTTGTTGTAGGCATGCCTTTCAAGGTATGTCGTTATTCAAATTAAACTATAATTTCTTAGGAAAAAAATGATTGCTCAATCCACTGCGTGATGATTTTCCTAGTTGTATTAGAAATTGCTTGACGAGATTCTTGTCAAGTTAGGATCTGGCCACTGTAGATTCCATTTTGCTGAGGCAGCTTCCACCGCAAGATGATGCTGATGCAGTAAGCAATCTCCTTTTTTTTTTTTTCCCTTTCTTATCGTTTTGTTTGTCCATTAGTTCAAGCACGCTGCATCAACTTATTATCATATATGTCGATGCAAATGATTGATCTGGTCTGCTTTGCTTTATATGATCAGCGGCTAGCTCTCAAGAGATTGATCGATATAAGTATGGGAGTAATAACCCCTTTGTCTGAACAACTAACAAAGCCCTTGCCTAATGCGATTGTTCTAGTGAACCTCAAGGAGTTGTCAACTGGTGCACACAATCTTTTACCTGAAGGTAGTGAAAGTTGCAGTTACTTAGTATTTGCTGATGATCATAAGTTACGGGGTCCTAATATCAAGATCATATGTTTTCCAGGAACACGCTTTGCTGTGTCTCTGCGCGGTGATGAACCATATGAGGAACTGGACATTCTCAAAGAGATAGATGCTACAATGATTCTGCATGAACTGCCTTTCACTGAAGAGAACGTCAGCAGAGTCCATGCAGCACGAAGGTATGGTCTGTGATTATTTTCTGGAGGCTCCTTGGACATGAGCTACTATTCTATGAACAACAATGTTAGAGCCTTAATCCCATTATAATAGGCTCGGCTTCGCGAGTCCCATAGTTCGAAAATGCGGTTTTGGTCACGATTGCGGTAACGGTCATGGTGATGCGGGAACGGGGATGATGCAGTTGTCCTACCGCCAAATATCGGCTTAAACCATAGATATTCCTAGAACCCCCCCTAAAACGCGGTTTTTTTACACCTTTACAATGCGGGTAATATCGGTTCGGTAGATTTGAAAACCTTTACACGGGCGATATGATACGATGCGGCCTTGTTTTGACACCATGGCGAGTCCTATTTATACCTGAAACCAAAATTGACTAGCCTTTTTTTGTTCCAACAGAAACTTTCAGTATTCCTGCTTATTTATTGTTAAATTTAGTGCCTTGAATCCTGAAGTGTGGAGTTGAGTCATTTTTTTTTCCTCATTTTCTAGACCTCTTGTGCTGCATGGACGTGCAGTCTTATGGCGTGTCCTCGCAGGTTGGGGCAGGTGTTGGGCTGTTGGGTTGCAGCTTTTGGCACTCCCATGCAGCCCTGTCCAGAAACATCTGATTGGCTTCCGTTTCTGCTGCATGGGTGTGCACCTTTATGGCAACCCGTCCCCATTGCACAATTGCCAGTAGGAAACTGTAAGGTGAAAGGATTTTGCTTGGTTTATTGCTAGACTCATTGAGTCATTGCATGGTTTGTTGAACAGTCGTGTTCTCTTAATGGGGACTTTTCGGAGTATGAATTGCATCTAGTTAGACTCCATTGAATAGAGACTCATAGGATTTTGTTCATTAGAGTAAGAAAAGTTCCTTTTGTGATAGTTCAAGTTCTTAGCTCCAGTGAAGCTCATAGAAAAATCTATTTCTTGAACTGGCTGAACCTCGTAATATCTTTATGTTCATCTTCTTAATTTTCTATTCTAATTTTTCTTAATTTCGCTCAAGCAAGCTTTGTTAACACTGATAGCGATAGTGCTCCACTACTAGCCACTTTTGGCTAGGGTGAGCAAAACGATGAATGTATTATAAAATTGGGATATCCTCTTACGTCTTCCAACAAAAACCTTTTTCTAACTATTACATTGTTGATGGGGGTACGATTTGTTATAGGGAATATGGCTTCCAGTAAGGTTATTGGAGTGGAGACTATTAGCATCAAGATGTTTGATGGAGTTGTGAGAGCTTTGTCCAATAACCATCATATTCCTGATTTAAGAATGAACTGGATTTCATTTTTGTACCCTTAATGCAAACATGTACAATTACAGGTTATTGTATTGATTTACTATAGCCAAAAAGATTGGTAACTTGTATGTGCTAAAGAAACTCTAGTTACAGATTCAGTGATGAAATTCACAGTTTCTTTGTTGGGATGGTGACATCAGGTTGTGGCATATGAGACTTGGTGCTATGGGAAACTGTAGTACGAGTACTTTAAATATCGGTTGCTTGGAAACAATATTGGCTATTAGAACAAGGAATTTTCTTGGATGCTAACCTTATAGAATCGTACTTAGAAATGGTGTGGATGCTGTTACTAGAGACATTCGGGCTAGATAAAGGATAGGAGCTAGGGGTGTAAGTTACTCCCTCCGTCCCATACTTATCTATACACTTCCTATTTTCTTTCATGATCTGATCTCATATTAATTTATGCACTTCCTAAAATGGCATGGCCTCAACAATCCAGATAAAGAAGTGGCGTATGTAATTGTTTAAAAGCTTGGAAAATTATTGGCCCTCTCCAACAGTGTAGAAGTGTGCCATTAGCGGGCAATTTTAACTGTTAAATTTAGAGGAAGAATCCTTATGCATGGTTTGGATTGTATGAATCTGGCATTTGCTATCCAAAAATCATTTTCTTGTTGCTTGATTGTTTCTGTTACCGAGATCTACATTCTGCCTTGAATATCTTTACCATCTGAGTGTCCGATTCCCGAAAAATATGTAAACCAACAAATAATCTATACTTTAGATTCTCTTGAGGAATCTGTCGTAAATCTTAATAATTTGTAGGTTAAATTTTGCTGGTAATGCTGTTATGAGTGGCTGGCAAACGATTGTATACTCCTAGTAATGGTCTATCTTAGTTAGAAATTGGTCAATTACTGATTTACAGGTAACAGAATGACAGTTAGGTAAGTCATGTTGTGTACACTACCCCATGACTAAGTCAATTGGTGTTAAATTATGGTTATATATCTTTTCTGGCAATGTGGCTTGTGGGACGCAAAAATGAATGTGCTAAATTGCTTCAGTTTGCTATTTAGTTTCAAATTCTGAGTGAAAGTGAATGTTGGGTATTTGACACTGTGGATGGGTGTAATTGGACATACCATTTTGCCAAGCGCTGAAAGTTTGATATTTTCCTTATTATAATAAAGAATTTTTTGCTGTCATAATTGAGCATGATTTTTTCCGTGTCAAGGCTATGATCTATTCCCTAGTATGAAACGTATATCTAAGTCTTTGCATCACCTCTAAGGACTTCATACACTCTTCTTCATACTGTTTTCGTTTTCAACTTTATTGCCCTCTCCCCACTCTCATTTCACTATTTGAGTTAGTTCATGATTTTGGATTTTGCACCAACTCTTCTTCATACTGTTATCATTTTTAAGCTTTCTACCCACTCCGTGATCTCATTTGACTATTTGAGTTGTGGTTCATGATTTTAGATGTTTCCACCAACTGCAGGCTTTTTGAGTACCTATCAGATAATTTTTTGAACTTCCCTGTAATACATCATATCCAGTTCCCCTCTGGGACTCACAGGTATTTCATAATATGACTTCTAAGTTGAAGCCATGGTTACAAGATTCCACTTCTCGTTGTCTCTCCCTCATTTCCCTAATCATATCGTCCTATCAGGGATGACTTAGTCATTCGTGCTGGTACCTATGCTGGATGCCTTCTTGTGGATGGGCTAGGAGATGGTGTACTTCTAGAAGCTCGTGATCAAGATTTTGAATTTCTTAGAAACACATCGTTTAACTTGCTTCAAGGTTGCAGAATGAGGAATACTAAAACGGTAATGATTTTCGGAAGGAAAATGGTCCTTTTGTTTTCTTTTTAAATATTTGAGTTATTTGTTGCTGTCAGTGGATTATTCAAGACCACTCATGTTTGTGTTCCTCGGTCCAGGAATATGTGTCATGCCCTTCGTGTGGGAGGACACTTTTCGACCTCCAAGAAATAAGCGCTCAAATTAGGGAGAAGACATCCCACTTACCTGGTGTTTCTGTAATATTCTAAATCATCCTCCAATGGCATTTGTTTGATATCAAGGAAAAGAGTAAGCAGACAATTAATTCTCTGAACCTTCATCTGTTTGTGCAGATCGCAATCATGGGTTGCATTGTAAATGGTCCTGGGGAAATGGCCGATGCAGACTTTGGATATGTTGGTGGTTCTCCTGGGAAAATTGATCTTTATGTCGGCAAGGTATTCCATCTTCACCTTATTTCCTGGGTTAAGAATTCAGATTTATTTTTTATTTTTCTGTAGTTGTCAAATAACAAAGATGTTTACTTCCACATTTTAATACAATCTAGGTTATTGAAAACCTTGTTTATAGCATATACAAACGAGCTTCACTAATAGATAGTATATCATCTATTCAAAATTGGTTTCACTTTCTCAGTTCTTTCTTGCTGTTGTCTCCATGGTGGGTTTGGGTTTAATTTATGCGGGTGACCCTAAGAATATCCAGCATCCTCTTGTTTACTTTGTCTCTAAACTGTACCTCTAATTTCTTATAAAACCGAAAAATTGTCTTGTAAACAAATTCAATAGCTTCCCAATAGATCCTCTACCACTATATTGCACAAATACCAAGGCACTCGATGCATTGAGGGAAAAGCCTCTCCCCTCAAGGAATTGCGGGGGGTTAGATTCTTAAAATCAAACCTATCCTGACCCAATTGTGGAAGTCTTTTGCGGGTTGTATTGTTCTTATACTCTTGTCATTTGAGTAACTGAAGCTGGTGTAAAGTAATTCATCACACACAGTTTTTAGCCGGCCATCTACTGGACCATAAAGCTGCTGATTATATCATGTGAAAGAAAATATTATTTTCAAGAGAGAGAGGTGGAGAAAGAGATGGAAGGGATAATATGTAGGCTGACAACACTGCCATAGAACGTAAAGAAAGGGTTCCATTAAAGGAGAAAAGAAATGAAGTTTGGAAATGGGTAGATATCTAGGCTAAGGCTACAATCCACTCCTTATACTCAGCAATGCTTGGATTCTACACCCGGGAGTCGGGACCATGATGCGCATCGTGCTCCTCATTGCATGTTCTTTTCATTACACCTAGGGTTCTTTTGTATGTTATAATTTAAACATAGAGGCATCATCGAAATAAAATACAAATGTAAAAAATAAAATTAGAAAATCTTTATGCTATAAGGAACATGCAAGTCCAATGAGAAGAACATGCAACTCCATCTACTCCTGTAGTCCTGTGTGTTAGGATCTAAGTTGCAACTATGAATCTGGTTTCATGTCCACTTCATATTAACATATGCGGCTACGTTCTTCTTTCTTCATGTTTAATGCACAGATGTTGTCTCTATATGCTTTTCCTTCTCTTTCAAAAATATGATTTTCCCCTTTGTTATTATTCAAAGAAACGCTCTTGAAAGTCGACTGTAGTTTTCATGGACCGGACCGGAAACCCGGAATCCAAATTTTCATGGACCGGAGACCGGACCGGAATTTTCCGGTCCGGTCCGAATTCCGGTTCCGGTCTAAAAGTGCACATCCCTAACTGTAGATGTTTTACTGGATTGTTAATATACTTCATCTGTTCTAGAATAAGTGCAACATTTTCCTTTCGTAGAAGTTGTAAAATAAATGCAATATTTCTATTTTTGGTTTAAATGTTTTCTTTATTTCTCTTCGTCACATGGGTCCCTCTTTTTATTTCTCTTGATCTCTCTCCTCATAACATGAGCTCCTTACAAAATGTGCATCCCGATGTTGCACTTATTCTAGAACAGAGGAAGTGTTACATAGAGAAATTCAGATGTATGTCAATAGATAGTTGAGACATTAAAGGACACAATTTTGCCATCTTTTTTGCAGACGGTGGTGAAGCGAGGAATTGCAATGGAGCAGGCTACAGACGCTTTAATTGACTTAATCAAAGAACATGGACGATGGGTGGATCCTCCCGTGGAAGAGTAGAATGTCCATGAAAGTAGAGAATTTTGTATAGTCTTCATTGCAAACGGCTAGGATATAGGATCATGCAAAAGAAAAACAGTGAAAGAAGTTTCACATATTCATGCTGGAGGCAAAGGTATAATCCATTATACAGAGTAGTGTAATACTTCCATCAAGGAATATGTATTCTTATTATTATTTGAAACTTATACCTCCTCAAATAACAAAATTCTCCTAGGCTATTTTCTAGGGGTGCAGATTCAGTGTAGCGTAATTTGTGAAATTACAAATTGAGATTGATATATCTTTAGATGAAGGGATTGGTTTTGCCATTTTATGTGGCAAACTGCTATTAAATTTCATATAAAATAAAAGGAAAATCTTTTCATTATATTGTTGTTGTACATGCTCTTTGTATTACATAAAATATCAATCTATTGAAATGTGAGACTTTTTTTGCTTGGTACTTTCTATATGTATAGAACATTGCACTAAGATATGAAACCATGCTACTTGTACAACACGAATGTGTCCATACAAGCGCTATTATCTGCTCTGATAAATTGTCAAATTTAGTTCAATTTCCATCCCCCTTTCTCATTCATCAATAGCATATATTTATACATCCTAAGTAGAGAGTCCTACTTCATCACTAAGAATAACCTAAATAGAGTCCTAACACCCTCCCTCAAGTTGGAGCGTGCAAATCACGAACGCCCAACTTGGACAACAAAAAATCAAATTGAGTCCTACCAAGTCTTTTGTAAAAATATCTCGCTAACCGAAACTTAGTAGGAACATATGACGGACTCACAAGACCTTCAGTCACGGCATCTCGAACAAAATGACAATCAGCCTCAATATGTTTAGTACGTTCATGAAACACCGGATTCTTGGCAATATATAACGCAGATTGACTATCACAATATAATCTCATGCCGCAGGATCTTTGAACCCCAAGATCACCTAGTAGGCTGCTTAAGCCACTTTAATTCACAAACGATAGCGGCCATAGAACGATATTACGCCTCTGCAGATGGCCAGAGACACTTGTAGAACAGCTTCTTAGTCTTCCAGGGATACGGGGAATATCCCAACAAAACAAACCACCCACTCGGGGATCTTCGAGTAATAGGACAACTAGCCCAATCAGAATCACACCACCCTTCAAGGCGGAGATCACTATCAGAACGAAATAATATTCCTTGTCCTGGATTTTTCTTCAAGTATCGAACTACTCTCAAAGCGGCCTTCCAATGAACCATTTTAGGAGCCTGCATAAACTGTGACAAAATGTGAACAGAATTTGCCAAATCAGGCCTAGTAACAGCAAGGTAAATCAACCTACCCATCAATCTGCGATACTTCTCTGGATCATCAAACAAAGGACCATCAGCCAAAGCGAGCTGATGGTGCTGCTCCATAGGAAACTCGGCAGGTTTGGCACCGAGCAATCCGACCTCAGAAATAATATCCAAGGCATACTTCCGTTGACTCATAAAAATTCCCTGCGGCCCCCTGGCGATTTCAAGGCCTAGGAAATATTTCAAAGCACCTCCTTCATTTTGAAACATTTTCCAAGGTAAGCTTTGAAGTTCAGTAAAGCTTCCTGATCATTCCCTGCAATAATCATATCATCCACATAGATAAGAACGTTCAGCTGAATATTTTTCCTCGTCAAAGTAAACAACGAATAGTCAGAATAAGACTGCTTAAACCCATAGGCTTTCAAAGCAGTGGCCAATTTGGCAATCCAACACCTAGGTGCCTGCTTCAAACCATACAATGATTTTTTCATCCTGCACACTAGATTAGTGTTTCCTCCCTGAAAACCAGGAGGAATTTTCATATACACTTCTTCCTCCAAATCACCATGTAAAAATACATTGTGGACATCCATCTGATGAATATCCCATTTCTTCACTGCTGCAATTGCTAGGAAAGTACGTACTGTTGTCATTTTTGCTACAGGGGAAAAAGTTTCATTATAATCAATTCCTTCCACCTGATGATGACCAAATATAACCAATCTGGCCTTCAACCTCTGCAGTTTTCCCTGCTCATCATATTTTTCTGTATACACCCACTTGCTCCCCAAGGCCTTCTTGCACGGAGGGGAGAGGTTGCAATTCCCATGTGCCTTGATCCTCCAGAGCTTTTATCTCAGCTCCCATGGCTTCACGCCACCCTTCATGCTTCATAGCTTCTTTAAATGACTTGGGAGGGTGCCCTGCAGTTATAGCTGCTAGAAATCTGCGATGTTTATCAGAAAACTTTTCACAACTAACATAATGTGTAATAGGATAGGGAGTACCCGAGGACGATCTTTGAAACGGGTGCCCGAGTCAATGAACTTTTCTTTTTCACTACGCGTATGAGTCACATAATCCCCGCAACTTTTTATTTGAGAATTTGGTGCGTTTTCCACGCCCAAATGTGTCCCATCATCCTCCCTACTCCCTCCCTGCGTGCCAACATCCCTGGCCACGCCTACAGGGTTCGGTGCACCAACCTCCGGCGCACGTGGGTCGACCGCCATAGCTGGCACCACCTCGACGAGTGGCTCGGCCTCCTCAGCCGACGCCACCTCCATATCATCTCCTGGTCCAAGTCCCCCTTCAACAACAACGGGAACTTCAAGAACGGGCACTGGAAATTCCTCATCAAAAAATTCATCCATTCCTGCCTGTCGCTCCACAACCAACTCATTCACAGGTTCAGACACAACAAAAGGGAATCTATTTTCAAGAAACTTCACATCACGGGAAACAAAATATTGTTTGGTGTCTAAGTCATATAGTTTCCATCCTTTCGAGTATAAGAATAACCAACAAAAACACAACGACGACTCCTTTACGGCAAACTTATCACCCCCATGATAAATATTATAGGCATAACACAAACAACCAAAAATCCGAATATCTCGTCATCTTAGGGGGCATGCCAAACAAACACTCATAGGGGGTTTTATAATCAAGCACGACAGTGGGGGTTCGATTTATTAAATGACGAGCCGCCCGAACACAATCCCCCAAAACTTCAAAGGTAGATTAGCCTGAAATCGCAATGCACGTGCGACATTTAATATATGTCCATGTTTCCGTTCGACCCTTCCATTCTGTTGTGGGGTTTTAACACATGAAGTTTCAAAGATTATCCCTTGTTTCACAAAATAGGGACGTAAACAATTAAACTCGTGCCATTATCACTCCGAACACGTTTAATTGTCGATTAAATTGTCTTTCCACCAATGCCACAAAATGCGAAACATAATTTCAACCTCCAATTTATTATATAATAAATAAGTCCAAACAAATCAGGAGAAATCATCAACGATTGTTAAAAAATATGAAGCACCACGAGCGGAGACTTAGTTCTATATGGCCCCCATAAATCACAGTGTATTAATTCAAAAATCCTACTAGCTCTACTATCACTCCTTGGAAAACTAGTTCTAGGTTGATGGGCACGGAAACAGACATCACATCCATCGTTATTGCAGCTAGTAATAGTAGAGGGACTCACACAAGGTAAATGTCGCAGAACTTTCTCCGAAGGATGACCCAAACGCTTATGCCATATATCCATCGATGCCATGCCATCAACAACCATTATATTTACCTTTGGAACACCTCGGAAAAAGAAAAGTCCATCTTTTCGTTCACCCGCTCCAATCAACGTCCGCGTTCTGCGATCCTGTAAGACACATAATGTTTTAGTGAATTGGACAATACAATTTGCATAATCCAACAATTGTGGAATAGAAATCAAGTTACAATCAAGATTAGGCACAAATAGAACATTAGTAATTTTCAAGTTTCCAGGAAGAATCACATCTCCCTCATGCGTAGCATCTGTAGTACTTCCATCAGGCAATCCAACTGGACAACCATTAATTTTCCGGGGCTCACACAAGTGCGAAAACGTGCCTGTGACATGATGAGTTGCGCCGGTATCCAAAATCCATAAGAAGTTACCAGTGATCTTATTTTTAGGTTGAGGGAAATTCAATAAATCCAACAAATTTTGCCATTGTTCTAGTGTAATTCCCACAAGACCCGCAACATCGGGATCTTGGGGGCCTTTGTCCGCCAAATTTCGACCCGTCGGAGGGACATAAACCCCGGACGGCTTTATTAGTTGGACAAAAATTCAATAAAACCTTCTTAATATGGTGGGTCCCCATTTTATCACTGCTCTTCAACCATAAAGGCCTTTCTCTCTCCTTTTCAATCTTCTGCAACTGCATCTTTTCGTCTTTGTCCTGTTGAAGGCTAATACTCGGTCTTTGCCTTCATCATCGCCGCAACGCGACGTTATATCTTGCCAAATCGGCACCCTCAAGTTCGGCAGCATGTGAGTCGGCGTGAACAAGGGAGGCCTTTGTTGTCGATTGTGGTTGAGTAATGCGAGTGTGCGATCGCGAAGTCGATTTGTTACGAATCTTCAATGGAATTTGTGATCATCGGGCGTCAATCATCACCATCCTCTTTTCGCGATGAAGAATTGGGTGGGAAAAGTTTGGTTTTGGAATTTGGGGTGCTGGTAGGTTCTTGGTTCTTTGGCTTAGAGAAGGATCTTGGTTCGGTTTTTCAAAGAACTCGGAAAAAATCGAGCCTTGTTTGGGTTTTCAAATTCGAGTTTAGTTTGAATTTTTCAGATTTTTGGTAGAGAGAATTTCAGGTTTTGGCTCTTGATACCATGTCAAATTTAGTTCAATTTCCATCCCCCTTTCTCATTCATCAATAGCATATATTTATACATCCTAAGTAGAGAGTCCTACTTCATCACTAAGAATAACCTAAATAGAGTCCTAACATAAGTCCATTTCAGAAGAGCTGAAGTTACATTTGTATACCCTTTTTTTTTTTTTTTTTTGGCTTTGAACTATAGCGAAATGAGTCGATCTATCATTACAATTGTATGCACTTCTTTCTTCGGAGTATCAGTGAAACATTCATTTACTAAATGCAACTCCCTTATTTACTTATTTATCTATATTACACTTCCTTTCCCTTCGCTTTCACCCTAATGTCTATTACTCACCGTATATTAATCTTCTTTTAAAAATACTCTAAATCTCATGAAAAACAAATTGGCCGAAAAATTACATCAAAACAAGTGGAATATTAAAAGTACATAGTCGAACTTGTTTATGTAATTTCCAAGAACTTCGTTCAACTAATATGAAATCACGATAATTGTTTCGCGCAAATTGGACAAAGACCGCATTATCATTTCATACAAATTTATAAAAACAACAATTACTGTTGAGCACTTATAAAGATTTTAGCTCTACTTTTTGGATAATTAGAGAGATCTGAATATCACCTTGTAGTGAGAGAAAGCAGATTTAGAGGTAAACTCACTTGTAAGTTTCACATTTAAAAGAAGAAACATTAAACTTTTTAAATTGAAAATTATGGAGTATTTAATATTTATCTTCTCTCTCTATTTATATGCTTTTTTTTGCTAAAATAAAGTAAGCATTTCATTAATAGAGAGCAAAGGATAAGGAAGGAGTGTCTACGAGGCGATAGCCCAAATAGCCACCCTTAATAGCCAAATACAAAACTATCTTATACAAACCAATGACTAAGAAGGTTCAAAACGAAGAGAAACATTAACAACTACCCTTAAAATGATCGCGAACCAAACTCTATCATCTCAGCAACAACTTTCTGTGACATAATTGCTCTAAGTATGACTATTTTTATGCTTATTTATTTAGCTTTTGTTGATTATTGTTAAGTTTAGTTTGATTTACTGTCTCTGTTCTATTAAGATATTGATGATGTTTGATTTTGTCTTGATTTCTTATATTTCTATTATTTATTAGTAGTCCAATAGTTAGGGGGATGGATGAAGCCACTAATGACTGCATAAACCTTTAGGTCAAGCCCGTGGGGTTGACTTTGGATAGACATAGGTTGATGAACTTGATCTCTTAATGAATGTTTGATTGATCGATCACCATTTGAGCATATAAATGGTTTCCTTTGGTGAATGTCCCAAAGCATCTCCCCTTGTTTGAGAGTTGGTTTATTGTTGAATTTATTGGCGATCCCTTACCCTAGAGCTTTTCAATCATTGATTTGATATCATAATTTTATCGTTATTATATTTGAATTCATTGTAGCTTCTAATGTAGTTGTGATAACCTAATTCATTTAGTTTAATAGTTAATTCTCATTGAAAACCCAAATATTTAGCTCATTGTCATTAGTAACTTATGGGCGCTAACCTTACTTCTCTATGGATTTGACCCTATACTTGCCAACTACATTGATTAAGTTAGGTTATTTTTGGCACACCTATATGAGCGTGTCAATTATGAAAGAATAATTTTCACTCTTCCCGAATTAATCTTTATAAAGGCATCCTGTTCACTTTCTAGTGTTGGCATACAACACAAATTATGAACCTACTGCAGCTCCCCACTAGCACATTTACTTAAACAAAAATAGACAAAGCTTATAATTGTCTACTTCACCAAGGCTGATCAAGGAATTGGGTCTACGCTACTTGTTTATGTACGATGGACTCAAGTCCTTTAACACTTCTCCTCAAGGTGAGTGTGGAGCATAGAGGCGAACACTCAGCTTGGGAAATAGGTAGTGCTATTTGGCTAGTAGTAACAATTCGGTAAATATATCTGCAAGTTAATCTTTAATTAGATGACACATGTTCATGCTTGATGTCTCTGGCAATAACCTTGTCTATAACAAAATAACAATCAATTTCAACATGTTTGATTCTATCATGGTTAAGGGGTGTTTGGTATAATCAATGTAAACGGAGTGGAAAGGATTTGGATAAAGGAGGGAATGGAGATAATAAATGTTACCTTTAATAGTTGTTTGGTATCCTAGTGGAATGGAAACATTTGAGAGGTTTATGATTGAGGAAGGAAACGTAATTTGTTTCCACTAGTTTGATAAGGGTAACAAATGGAGCGATTATGTTAGGAATGTAATTTCCTTAGTTGTATTGCAAGATTCTCACGTATACATATACATCCTAATACTAGGAATTAGGAAACTAATGAGCCAAAGCCCATAATACACACAAGGTAAGTATACACTTAATTACAAAATGGACAAATCCAAAACTTGGGCCTAACACCCTCCCTCGAGTTGGAGCATGGAGATCACAAATGCCCAACTTGTGTAAAAGATAATGAAATTGACGTACCCCTAAAGCCTTAATGAAAATATCGGCAAGTTGCTCTTTGGTCGAGACATGATGGGTGGCAATAATACCAACTTGAAGCGCATTACGCACATAATGACAGTCGACCTCTATATGCTTCGTTCTTTCATGGAAAACGGGATTTTGAGCAATATAGAGGGCCGATTGGCTATCACAAAAGAGGCGCGTAGCCCGGGGATGGTCAATGCCGAAGCTACCAAGTAAAGCCTTAAGCCAAGTGAGCTTGCACGTCGTTGTAGCCATGGAGCGATATCCGACTTCCGCAGAGGAACGGGAAGCCGTGTGTTGTTTCTTGGTTTTCTAAGCGATAGGAGATTGACCCAAAAACACCAACAAACCGGTGAGAGAACGACGTGTCAAAGGACAGGGATGCCCCGGTCGAGTCACACCAACCACTTAACCGTAAATCACAATCACCATGAAGAAGAATCCCTTGTCCCAGAGTACCTTTCAAATAGTGCACAGTGCGAAGAGCTACAGCCCATTGCTCCTGACGTGGGGCATGCATGAACTGGGTGAGAATATGAACCGTGTAGGCCAAATCAGGACGAGTGAAAGATAGATAAATCAGGCGGCCAACAAGACTGCGATACTTTTCTGCATCCTCGAGTAACTCACCAGAAGCAAGAGCAAGAGTATGATTTTGTTCCATCGGAGAGCTCGCAGGCCGAGCACCCAAGAGACCAATTTCTGCAACAATATCAAGGGTATACTTTCGTTGACACAAGAAAAGACCTTCGGAATTACGAGCAACCTCAACACCAAGAAAGTATTTCAAAGGCCAAGGTCCTTCATGTGAAAGCAATCACCCCAGTAGTGCTTAAAATCGCAAGTGCGGAAGAATGATTGCCCGAGATAATCAAGTTATCCACATACACAAGAACATTGAGCCGCATTTAACCCCGGGTAAGAGTGAAAAGAGAGTAATCCGAGTAAGATTGAACAAAACCATACCGCTTTAAAGACGCAGCTAGCTTAGCAAACCAACACCGAGGAGCTTGACGTAATCCATAAAGAGACTTGAGAAGGCGGCACACTTGACCAGAAACCCGACCATGAAAGCCGGGAGGAGGCTTCATATAGACTTCTTCATGAAGATCGCCATGAAGGAACGCATTATGGACATCCATTTGATGCAACTCCTAATTTTTAGCGGCGCATAGCAACTAAAAAAACACGAACCGTGACCATTTTTGCAACGGGAGCAAAAGTCTCATGATAATTAATTCCCTTAACCCGATGGTTCCCTAAAATCACAAGCCGAGCCTTGAAACACTCAATTGCACCATCGGCATTATATTTGATTTTATAAACCCATTTGCTCCCGAGCGCCTTTTTACCTTTAGGTAACTCGCCATTTCCCAAGTTTCATTTTCCTCCAAAGCTGAAATTTCTTTCGCATAGCCTCACGCCACCCATCATGTTGCATAGCCTCCTTAAAATTTCGGGCTCTTGCGCAAAGTAATAGCTGCAAGGAATATACGGTGTCGCAGAGAGAATTTGTCAACATTCACAAAATGTGCTAAGGGATAGGGAGTACCTGAGGAGTCGGAAGAAGATGATGAATTGGGGGGATAGACTCCATTGTAGGCACCGTGGGAGTAATAAAATCACGGAGCAAGACGGAAGGCCGTTTTTCACGCTTGCCACGACCCAACTCGATCACGGCCCGAGTCCGGAAGGACCATGGGCGGCGCGCACGCACACCCCGTACGGTAGCGGTGTCGGGGCCGCTTGGGTCGTGTCACACACAACAGATCCAAGTCCAAGTACAACAAGAGCAGGGAGGCCTCATGGGCCGTGTTCGTGAGACAGTGAGAGGCACAAGGGACTGCGTACGTAGCCTCAAGGGAAACAAGAGGGGAAATGGGGTCGGCATTCATAGGAGAATCATGATCATGGGCGGCCTCACTCACATCCAAAATACTCTCCAAATCATCCAAAAAATCAGCATCCACGCCCATATTATCACCGATTTAGGAGAGGAAATAAGTGAGAAAGGAAATTCATTTTCAAAGAATTGAACATCACGTGACAGAAAAATATCATGAGTCTCCAAATCATATAATTTCCAACCCTTTTTATGATGAGGATAGCCGACAAACACACAAAGCCTACTACGAGAAGCAAACTTGTCCCCTTTAGCCTTTTGATTGTGCGCAAAACATAAGGACCCAAAAACCTTTAATTTCATCAAAATCGGGAACAACACCAAACGAGACACTCATAAGGAGTTTTGTTGTGCAACAAACGAGGGGGTGCGATTAATCAAATACACTTGCACCAAGTACACATTCGCCCCAAAAGAAATAGGTAAATGACCTTGGAACATCAAAGCACGAGCTACATTGAATATATGTTGGTGCTTACGCTCCACACGACCATTTTATTGAGGGGTCCCCACACAAGTAGTATGAAAGAGAATACAATGAGTGTCAAAGTAAGGAAGCATAAAGTTAAATTCGGTGCCGCTATCACTTCGCGTACCATTTTGACATTGACTTCAAATTGCCTCTATGGCAAATAAAGAATAAAAAAATTTATGCACTTCGGTTTGCAAGCCAACAAATAAACCCCAAGTTGCACGAGAGAAATCATCCACTATAGTAAAAAATTAATGTGCACCACAAGAGGACGAAGTCTTATAAGGACCCCATAAATCACAAGTGTATCAATTCAATAATTCGACTTGCTTTATTATAACTAACGGGGAAACTATGGCGAGATTGTTTTGCTTGGGGGCAAACAACACATGCTTTATTTAATGTTTTCCTAGAGGTACTAGTACTGATAGCAGGCAAAAGCTTGACGACCTTATCTGACGGATGTCCCAACCTTCGATGCCACAACTCAAACTCACTGATGTCCGAGACTGTCACAGCACAAATAGTAGGAATCCCACGGTAGTAGTACAGTCCATCCATCCGTTCACCGGCTCCAATCAGGCTCCCCGAACATAGGTCTTGTATAGCACATAATGAGTCAGTGAAGCGGACAAAACAATGAGAATCATCAATTAATTGAGACACCGATATTAGATTGCAATGTAAACTCGAAACAAATAAAACATTTTTGAGCATTAATCCTCCATGAAGCCGAACACTTCCCACCTTGGTTGCTATGACCTGTTGTCCATCAGGTAACCCAACGGGACACATGGCAATATAAGTGGAGTCAAGCAAAAAATGTTCATTCCCGGTGACGTGATAAGAAGCACCGGTGTCAAGTAACCAAGAAAAGGAGAGGGACTCACCCATCATTTGATCAGTTGGTTTATCATTTACCATGTTCAAGAGTATTTGAATTTGACCCTGAGTTAAAGAAGCCACAGGAGTGCCACCAGCACCCTCACTGGCAGGATCATTCGAAGAGTCGGCACCAGTAGAAGGAAGGAGCACAGGCTGTTGCACCGTGCCACTAACAGCATGGGCACGAACATCAGCACCCACAACAACATCTGTGGGTTGTCGGGCAGCCTCGCCAGGAGCCACGCGAGGCACGGTAGTAGGGGCAGAAGGGGTAGAGACGGCAGACTTGCCATATTTGGCTTCTCACCGCGCGGGGCGACCCGTAATCTTGAAGCACGATGAAAGCTCGTGACCCCGCTTGTGACAATGAGAGCACACCAATTTTGACTTATCGAGCCTGTCATAAGAGCCTTTGACAACGAAGACGTGAGTCTCCGCGACCGTGGCTTGTGCACGAGCCATCCCACGCACACGTTCCTCATGAAGAAACGCTTGACAAGCACGAGTTAAGTCGGGAGGAGGATGTTGGGATAGTAGATTAGAGCGAACAATGCTATAAAGGTCATCATCAACACCTATAAAGAATTGGTGCAGTTTTTCCTCCTCACGTTCGGCAGCGAAACATCCAGCAACATCACATTTACATAGCCCGTAAGTACACCCGTGGAGGGGTTTAAGTCGAGCAAGATCATCATACAACCCCATTAATTTTTTATAGTACTACTCCATAGACATGGATTTTAATTGCTTACAAGCAGTGATACTTGCCCGCAATTGTTGTAAACGTGGTCCGTCAGCCACACAAAAATGTTTCTCCAATACACCCAAAGAGGGCGCGATTCATCTTGATAGGGGATCAAGGCAGCGAGATTCGGGTCCATACTCCTCAACATCCGGGAAACTAGCATCGAGTTCACTTGTTTCCCGACCCAATAATTTCTTTGTCTCAGTTGGTTTAGTTACGGTGCCATCAATGAAAATAAATTTTCGGCGAGCCTTCAATGACAAAGTGATCGCCCGAGCCCAAGACAAGTAATTGTCGCCCTTCAAGATTACGTGAGTAATCAGATCTCCGGGCTAATCTCCGGAGCCCAAGTAAAAAGGTGAAGCGGGATCGAGTTTCTCGCCGTCGGTCATGGTGGAGCGTAGTGGAGAAGCAAGAAGAACACAACAACAAAAAAAAAACGGCAGAGAAGAGGGTATTAGGTTTAGCAAAGCTCTGGTACCATGTTAGGAATGTAATTTGCTTAGTTGTATTGCCAGATTCTCACGTATACATATACATCCTAATGCTAGGAATTAAGAAACTAATGAGCCAAAGCCCATAATACACACAAGGTAAGTATACACTTAATTACAAAATGGAAATCCCAAAACGTGGGCCTAACAGATTATCTTTCTCTCCGGAAATGGTATTTGTTACTTAATACTCATACCAAACAATTAGAAATGGAAATGGTTATTTGAATCCGTTTCCTACATCAACTTTTTCCATACCAAACACCCTGTAAGAGGAGTAACAACAAAGAGAGTGCAACTTTATTGTGGTAGTTACCAAGTTTTGTGAGACCTCACTCCCCATGTAATTGTTTGAACCATGTGATATTACATGTCGTGATTGCCATGGATCTATACTCAACTTTTGTCGTTGAACATACCATAAAGGTTGCTTCTTGGTATTCCAAAAAATTAAAGGATGCCCTAATATAATGCAAAAACTCAAAGCGGATATTCTGGAAAAATGACATCTAGCTTAATCATTGTTAGTGGCTCCCGATTCAATGGCTAATAAAATGTCTTTAGCTTGAAGATGAGAGTAGGTATTTTGAGGACCCTGTGAGCTGCCTGCTTATGTGCAGTGGTGGGCTATGCATATTTACTCAGTATGTGAATTAAGTATGCAATATATGGCCTAGTAAAAGCCAAGTGAACCAATTTTCCTAAAGACATTTAATAATGAGCAGGAAGATATAGAGGATCCTATCGGCCATCGTCAAGTACTAGTTCATTATAAGATCAACATGATACAATCTTGAATAGCTGCCCACTTCTTGTAGGTGGGTAGTGTTAGTTTATTGTGATTGTCAATGGGAATTTTCAATGGCATGGCTGTACCCAGATACAATTCTTTAAACAGATCATACCTTAAGGTGAACTTCAATTAATTACTTCAATGCTTAGGAAGTATTTGAGACCCCTAAATTTTTTAGTTAACATCAATGCTTGACCAGAGCAATAGCATTTGTATATTGCCAATTATGATGAGATCATCAATATTGACGAAGATGGATGTGAAAGTGTTAGAGGTGTACTTTGTAACTAGGGAACAATCAACTTTGGATCGGATATAACATAAGTGCTTCAAAGCAATTGATAGCTTGCAAAACCAGTCTTTTTAAGCCGTGGATTATCCTTATCATTCTCAATCAATAACTTCTTAAGGACAATGGCGTATCCAGGAATTACAGGATGGGGGTACGAATAAGATGAAATCAAATAAAACAAAGTACAATGCTAGAGTTAATTCACGACTAAAAATTTAACTCAAAATATAATGCCAATATCAATTAATGATTCAATTACAACTAATTCAAAGCGACGAAAATACATAAGTTTCAAATAAATAAAAATTAGAAGTGCATCGGACGATCATCCATAGATTGGAAGTGGTTAATTACATCATCATCACTAACTTGCAAAAAAAAAAAGATCCCTCTCAATATAAGTGACTAAACAATCATTCAAAAGTTGATCCCCCATACTATTTAACAATTTGCTTTTCACGATAGTCATCGAAGAAAATACTGCGGAGGATCCGCTATCAATTAGGATCCTCTTAACTCTCGAGTTTGCTATCTTCATCTCAATCACCAAGGGGTCGTCATGGGGTGTCTGAATGCGCCGAGTTGCTTCTCCGAAGGTCATTACGGGGCTGCTTGCCTGGGTTCCTTCAACCTTTAACACTTGATGCTTCAGCTCTTAAAGGTGGGATTTGCGGGAACAGCCGGTTAGGCCTCCTAAAGCAAATCCACCCGATATAACACCGACGTACCCTTCAGTGTCATCACTGTTAGCTCGATCTTCTTTCCTTTTGTCTTTGTCATCAGGATTTTTGAGGTACCTGTTAAGCTTCCCTTAGTCGGCTAGATTGTCCAAGGTCTTCTTCAATTCTCTGCAATCACGGGTGGTGTGACTGCACTCCTTGTGGTACTCACACCATAATCGCTTGTCCCGTCGAGTGTTGGACTTCTTAATGGGGGGTGGCCTAGGTAACACTGACTTCTCTTTGAGATCTAAGTAAATCTCTCTTTGGTTCCTGTTAAATCGAGAATCCTCCCTACTAGTGGAAGGCCCGTTGGGCTGAGGGTTGGATCGAGGAGCCTTGGTCTGATCTCGGCCGTTGCGGTGATCCGCAAGGCCCTTGTCATCCTTCCTCTTCCTTGAGTTGTCGTTGCTCGGCTTACAAATGTCAGAGTCTTGTATAAACTTTTGTGCCCGGGTCATGGCTTCCGTGAACGTAGTGACTTCGTTTTCCGCCAAGGACCAACGGAACTTGCCCGGCAAGAGCCCGGACATAAGCGCGGTGAATGCTACCCCATCTTGGAGGTCTGACACCTTTAGTGACTCTTCGTTGAACCTCTTGATATAGTCGCTTAGACTCTCATTGTTCTCTTGCCTGACTAACATCAAATGGATGCTAGTCTTCTTGTGTCTCCTTCCCGCAATGAAGTGTTGAAGGAAGAGTGCCTCTAACACTGAGAAGTTAATGATAATTCTGGGAGATAACTCTGAGAACCAGCTAAGCGCCAACCCTTTGAGTGTGGTTGGGAAGTAGCGACACCATGCCGCCTCGCAACCCGTTTGCACACTCATTTGCGCTTTGTATGAGGCCATGTGGTCAGTCGGGTCCGTGGGCACTTTTACTTTGCCTGGGTTAGGGGTGTCCATGATTTCTTTGCTGAAGGGAGTCATGAAGTTCAGGACACCTCTATTGACCATCTGGGGGTCCCCACGTTTGCGTGGTTGAGATGAGGCCGAGTCCCATTAATCCTCCTGGCGCCTGGGCGAGTGAGGAGGAGATCTCTCTCGCTCTCGGCGAGAGAGTGGGCCGACGGGTTCACGCTCGCGTCTTGATGGGGCCGCCCTTGAAGCTTTCTTCCTATTTAGGATTTCCCGGGCATCCATTTGCTCCTTACGGAGTCGGTTCTCTTCGATTGTCTGACGAGCATCCCTCTGCCCACGTTCTGTCCGAGGCAATCTCTGTTATGACCGATGGGGTCTATGGGCTGACTGAGGGAGTCTCTGAGCTGACTGAGGGGGTCTTCGCTCTCTCGGTTGTTCATGCCTCCGAGCCGAGGGCTGAGGGGGTCCAGCGGCATTTGATCTTTGCATTCGATAGGCTCCTTCCCTCGCCTCCCCCTTAGGCTGAGGTTGGGGTTGTGGTTGTCCCCCATTTTGAAGAGTAGCTAACATGGCCCCTAGGTTCCGTTCAATGTTTTGGTTCAGCTGGTCTGCTATCCTCTGGAGTTCAGCAGGCAGAGGTGGTGGTCCAGCAGGCTGAGGCTGAGGCCCATGCTCTGGCTGAGGCATGGGGCTCTCATCCTCATTAGGGTCGAGTGTCTCGACGGTAGGTGTGCGACGGGAGGGTGGATTAGGTTCTGGCTGAGGAGCTTTACGGTTTCGGCGAATCGGTGCCATTTTAGCTCTCGGTTGTGGCTTGAGATTGTTGTTTCCCCACAGACGGCGCCAAACTGTTTCTGTTGAGAAACTTTAAGTAATGGTGAAGGGGATGTCAACTGAAAGCTGAGAGGGTACGAGAGCTCCGATGGGTCTTGACACCGGTAAACCTGCAAAGCACACGGAAAAACTACCCCGGGGGTTTTTCCGGAAACGCTCCTCCGACGCTCAAGTCAGTAATTGAGGTAGAGAGAGAAAGCAGTAATTGTAGATAGAGATGCTCTAGCTTTTTAGGTGAGAATTGAATACATTTTGACTGATGGGACAACCACTATTTATAGGGGTTGTGAATTCTAATAAATTAGGGTATTTAGGTCAACTCCAGCTGGTGGAGGATTGATGGCCCTAGAAGTAGGGGTATTTTAGTAATTTTGCTGGAAATGGGCTGGTCCTTGAAATGGACCCAAACAAGTACTTTTTTTACAAATTGGCATACTACATGTTTCTCAGTTAGAGCGTTCTACTTGGTCCATGTATGAATTTTTCAAATTTATAGTGATGCCCCATTGTGATTTGTGAAATCAAGTAAGCAACTCATATATAATTTACACGCACTACCTCGTAAACTTTTCATTAGCATGTAGTGATGCAAGAAGTACACCTCTTCGTTTAAGTATTTGTGCCGTATTGATCCTCCGGACAGCATGCGTTTTTTTTTTGTTTTTTTGCAGCACATGACAGCAAGTAACGATCATTGTATAGGTTGTCTTGTTTTAGGCATAGACAGGGGCTCAGTCGTCGCAAAATATGAAGTACTACCTGGCTTTCCTCAAAAAGAAAATATTACTACATGTCTACCTCCATTTCTTAAAACATGCAATAGTACTATTTTCTACTTTGAATGTTTTATAATACATACACCATATTCCTATTTAGTTTTATAATATAATAATACTAATAAATAATACTACCCACTCCTCTAACTACATAATCACATGTGTAAAAAAAGCAATTACTGTAGGAAATGATCCTTGGGTATCATTGATAGTTGGGAATCAATATATACAAAACTATTGCTGCCATAATCTAAGGCTATAGACTAGGAACTAATTATGCTTATACAAAAAGGGGAAGATTACATAAGATTACATAGATTACATCACTTGACTATTTCCTTATATACATATATAGTCTAATAGTCTAATACACCCCCGCAGTCGTAGCGGGAGGTTGTCGTACGCTAAGACTGTCCCTGAAATCATCAAATAATACGCGCGGAAGACCTTTGGTGAAAATATCAGCAATTTGGTAACGGGACGGCACATGAAGAACACGAACTTCTCCACGTGCAACTTTTTCACGTACGAAGTGGATGTCCAACTCAATATGTTTAGTGCGCTGATGTTGAACGGTATTTCCGGATAGATAGATGGCACTAACATTATCACAATATACCAAGGTAGCTTTGTGGAGAGGACAGCGGAGCTTTAACAGAAGGTTGCGGAGCCAACAGGATTCAGAAACAACATTGGCGACACCCCGGTATTCGGCCTCGGCGCTCGACTTAGATAGAGTAGGTTGACGCTTAGACGACCAAGAGAGCAAGTTATCACCAAGAAAAATGCAATAACCGGAGGTTGAGCGACGAGTGTCTGGACACCCACCCCAATCGGCATCTGTATAAGAGATAAGGGAGGCAAGAGAAGACTTGTACAGATGAAGACCAAAATCAATAGTACCTTGAACATAGCGCACAATGCGCTTGAGAGCATTCATATGGTCAACCTTGGGATCATGCATATGCAAACACACCTGTTGAACAGCATATGAAATGTCAGGACGAGTGAATGTGAGATATTGGAGAGCACCGGCAAGCTGGCGATAGTGAGTAGGATCCGAATAAGAATCACCAGCAGAAGCCCCAAGTTTGGCCTTTGTGTCAACAGGAGTGTGACTGGGCTTGCAGGACGCCATGCCTGCACGATCAATGATGTCAACGGCATAATTCTTCTGAGAAAGGAACATACCAGAGGAAGTACGAGTAACAGCCGCACCCAAAAAATAGCTCAAAGGACCAAGATCCTTCATAGCAAATTCTGCACTGAGAAGAGACATGATAGAGATTCTGAGAGCGTCAGAAGAAGCTGTGAGAATGATGTCATCAACATAGAGCAGAATATAGGCAATGTCAGAACCACGACAATATATAAATAGAGAGTGATCACATCTGCTATGTGAGAAGCCAATGGTGTGAACATAGTCGGCAAACCGCTGGTACCAGGCACGGGGTGCCTGCTTAAGACCATATAATGACTTCTTCAAAAGGCAAACATAATTAGGATACTGAGAATCTCGAAAACCCAACGGCTGATGCATATAGACCGTTTCATTGAGGTTTCCATGAAGAAAGGCGTTCTTAACATCCAATTGATGAATGGACCAAGAACGAGAGAGAGCAATACTGAGAACAGTCCGAATAGTGGCCGGCTTGACAACCGGGCTAAAAGTCTCGTCACAATCAACTCCAACCTGTTGAGACCTGCCATCACCTACAAGACGAGCTTTATACCTTTCAAAAGAGCCATCAGAATTCTTTTTATGACGAAAAATCCACATAGAACGAATAAGATTCACATTTGCAGGACGAGGTACTAACTCCCACGTCTTATTTTTAATTAGAGCATCAAATTCGTCAGTCATGGCAAGTTTCCAATTCGGGTCGTGGAGAGCATGGGATTTTTTGGAAGAGGAGAAATGGTAGGAGAAGATGAGGTGCTCAAGTTGAAGACTCGTTTGGGTTTAAAAATGCCATGGTGGCTTCTATTGCTGCCATAATCTAAGGCTATAGACTAGGAACTAATTATGCTTATACAAAAAGGGGAAGATTACATAAGATTACATAGATTACATCACTTGACTATTTCCTAATATACATATATAGTCTAATAGTCTAATAATTACAACACTCTATCTCCTCACCATTAGTTCTTTTTTTTAAAACGGTTTTTTCACCATATACCCCCGACAAATTGAAAAATTCACCATATACCCTCAATGTTTCAGATATGCACCATATACCCCTGACTTTTCAAAACCGTTCACCAAATGCCCTTTTTGGTAACGGATGTTAACTCACCGTTAGAGTTATTTACAATTTTGCCACCCTAACCCCCTAAACCCTAACTTTACCTAAACCCTAACACTAATCCTATCCCCTAACCCTTAACCCTTAACCCAAACCCCCTAAACCCTAAACTTCCCACCACCCCCTCCCCCCACCCTCCCACCACCCCAATGACCCCTCCCCCCCCCCACCCTGGCCGCCCTCCCCCACCTCCCGCAGACCACCCACCCTCCCCCCCCACCCCACTGCCCCTCCCTCCCACCTCCCGCACCCCCTCCCTCCCCTACCCCAGCTGGCTCCTCTCCCCACCCCCCGCAGCCCCCCCTCCCCCCCCCCACCCCGCCAGCCCCTCCCCCACCCCGTCACGAGCCCGAACCCCACCTCTCCCCCCACCCCATCGCGAGCCCGGACCCACCCCTCCCCCACCCCGTCGTGAGCCCGGAACCCCCCCTCCCCCCCACTCCGTCGCGAGCCCTGGAACCCCACCCCTCCCCCCCACTCCGTCGCGAGCCCGGGACCTGCCCTCCCCCCCCACCCCCCGTCGCGAGCCCGGAACCTACCCTCCCCCACCCCCGTCGAAATCCACCCTTTTCTAGGCGTCGAATTCGATGGAGTGGGAGGATAGTGGGTTCCGGGCTCGTGACGGCGGGGGGAGGGTGGGGTTCCGGGGCTCGTGACGGGGCGGTGTGAGCGGGTGTTGGGGTGGGGGAGAAAGGGGGGCCTGCAGAGGGCGGGGGGGGGCAACTGGGGTAGGGAGGAGGGTGGCTACTGGAGGCGGGGGCTGAGGTGGGGGAAGGGTGATCAGGAGGCTGGGTGGGGGGAGGCTAAGGGGTGGGGGAGGGCTGAGGGTGGGAAGGGAGGGGTGGTGGAAAGTTTAGGGTTTAGGATTAGGGTTTAGGGGGTTAGAGGGTTAGGGTTATAATTAGGGTTAGGGTTAGAATTATGGTTTAGGATTTTAGGGTTAGAGGTTAATGGTGGCAAAATCGTAAATACATCTAACGGTGAGTTAACGGCAGTTAGGAAAAGGGTATTTGGTGAACAGTTTTGAAAAGTCAGGGGTATATGGTGCATATTTGAAACATTGAGGGTATATGGTGAATTTCGCGATTTGTCAAGGGTATATGGTGAAATAACCGTTTTTAAAATATCACTAGTGGAAAAAAGCCCATCTGATGCGGTAAAAACCGGGCTTACTGCTGCGGTTTTGGGCCGTATCAGTGGGCTCAAGAAGAGATGCCAATTATTTACCGATCCGGTCCAAAATCGGATCGAGGAATAATTCCTTCGATGCGGTTTTTTAGGAAAACCGGATCAGATATTAATATTATCTGATCCGGTTTTCCTAAAAAACCGGATCAGAAAATGTTCTTGGCGCCAAATTGATGTATGCAAAGCACACAATCTGATCCGGTTATTTAGGAAAACCGTATCAGATTGTGTTATATATATTTAAATATTATATATATATATAATATGTATATAATATTTATATATATATATTATTATATTTATATGAAGCTTATATTTAAACCTGTTATAATTGGAAAAAAGTATCACGCACGTGCCGTATACAAGTCAAAATGATATTACATATATATATATATATATATATATATATATATATATATATATATATATATATATATATATATATATATATATATATATATATATATATATATATATATTATATTTTGAGAATGTACTACAAATAAAGTTGTAATAAGTACTAAAATCAAAAATAAATATTTGGACCTATATAAGTAGCTAGTAACATAATAAGAACAAAAAAACTCAAAGCCGCGACATCATCTTCACATGCAAAAGTCGGTAAGGTAGCGTGCTAGCAAATCCCGAACCTCGTCTATCTCGGCCGTGGTGAAAGAACCCTCCCTTGGTTTGCCATCGAGGAATACCTTATAAAACAAACATAAGGAAACACACATATGACTTTAGTTGACTCTAAAGAGATTGAGGAAATAATATAATGTAAGAAATTAAGGAAATCGAGCTTAAAATGCAAAAATCAGCAAAAATGACAATCATTTATCCATAATGGGTTTCATAGCATAATGGGTCGCAGGGGGGTGGGGCACAACGGGGGGAAGGGGAGGTATGCAGTGGGGGGGCAAAGCAGGGGAGGGGTCCGAGGGGGGCGGCAGGGGGGGGGGTCCGCGGGGAGGCAAGCGGGGGGAATATGCAAGGGTGGGGCAAACAGGGGAAGGGGGTCTAAGGGGGGGGGCAAGAGAGGGCCGACAGGACGCAAACATAGCATAGGAAGGGGGGGGCAAAGGGGAGGGGGTCTCGAGGGGGGCAAGGGGGGAGCCGGGCGGGAGGCAAACTTAGCATAGGAAGGGGGGCAGCAGGGGAGGGGGTCCGGAGGGGGGGCAAGATGGGGGTTGGGAGGGAGGCAAAGGGGGGGGGGGCGTAGGGGAGGGGGTCTGAGGGGGGATTTTATTTAAATCTTGATACAAGTCAAGGTCAAGGTCAAGCTCCAAATGATCCGATTTGTTTAGTCCTTGAAGTGTTCGGGTTCAAGTTAAATTCAAACTCCTCATTTGTGTCATTTCTTAAATGGGACGATGATTCCATTGATGAAGCTTGAAGGTGACACCATTTCTAGAGTCTTAGTTATTTTAATTAAGCAAATAAAGGTCCGAAAATATCTTGTGATATTTCGGCCATTATAGGCGTGTCTTAGGCGTGTGGAGTAGGCTCCTTGTGCTCCAAGGTTGCAAGTTGTCATTGAGTTGTAATACTTTCCTTATTTCTTGGTTTCCTTATGTATTTAGGCGTGTGAAGGGGGATTGGGGGCTGATTTGGTTGTTTCCTTATTTACTCCTTTATTCTCTCCTAGAATCAAGGGATTAAGATGTAAGGAATTAAGGAATGTTTCCTTAATTCTTATGGTCGATTTTCGGCCCTTGCTGGGTCCTTGGAGGACAAGTTTATTCTATTATAAATAATAGTTCCATGCTATCATTCAAGGCATGTGAGATTTACCTAAAAACTTTGTTATTGAATTTAATTGTGTGATCAATTACTTTCGGCCATTGAGTAATTTCGTGAGTGATTATTTACTTAGTGTTTAATCTACTTTATTCCGAGAGTGGTGTAAGTGAGATTAAGAGTTAATTAAAATATTCAGGAGTGTTTATTTTAATTATCATATCTGGTGACTTAATCATAATTTTCGGACTTCATTATTCATTCAAGTTCGAACCTTTGCTCGGAATTCTTGGTTGCTCTATCAACTTGGTCGTGCAATCATATCAGTTGGTATCAGATTTTTCCAGGAGGGTGAGGATAGAAGGGATTCTCCTTTCATTGGTAAGTGCTTCTACTTGGTTCGATCCTTTGTTGGGGTTTTGTGTGGTTGTGGCTTGCTATTTGAGTTATAATGTCCGAATTTGTGAAATAAAAGCTCTTATTGAGAAAATTCATAACACTCAATTAGAGGAAAAGGAGAAAACGGCAAGATTAACAAGTAGCTCATAATATTCTTGCGGGTAAAGTGAACAATAAAAACGACCCTAATCACATTGACTATGAATCTGATGTTGAGGAGGTTAAAATTGTTAAACCAACTTATGATAATGATAGGGGGATTAAACTAGATGATTTTACTGGTGATTCTAGTCCCGAGGATTTACTTGAATGGATTCGTCAACTTGAGAAAATTTGTGATTATAAGGGATTTGATGATGAGAAACGTTTTAAAATTGCCACCATTAGACTAACTAAGTATCTTTGGAATTTGGTTAGAGAGTCTAAAGGCAAAAAAGGGCGAGACTGGGAAACCTAAGCTTAAAAGTTGGACTAAGCTTAAAAGGAAATTGCATGAGAAGTTTGTTCCAAGTGATTTTATTCAAAGGCAATATATGAGAAAGAATTCTTTGACTCAAGATGTGTCAAGCGTGCATGATTATATGGTTGAATTTGACAAGTTATGTTTGATTTGTGATGTTGATGAAGTCGAACAAGAAAAAAATTGCTAGGTTTGTTAATGGACTTAATAAATCTATTGCTAGAAAGGTTGATGTGTCGAATTATAGCACTTTTGATGATGTGTGTCGATTGGCTTTAAAATTTGAAAGGCATGAATTGGATGAAAAGAAATCATATGGGGGAAATTCGGCCATAATAAACCCAATTCTTCTTCTTCTTTCGTCCCTTCTTCTTCTAATTCTTCTAAACCCTTTGAAAAGAAAGATAATCCTTCTAAAGGGGAACCAAAGGGAGAACGACCTAAGTTGGTGATTTCTAAGGAAAAGTGGGAAGAAACCCGAAAGTGTTTTAAGTGTCAAGGAAGGGGTCATATTGCTAGTAGTTGTCCATCTAGAAAACCCTAACTTTGAGACAATACATGACCATAGAAGAGGAGGAGAGAACTTATGACTATGTGTATGAAGAGGAGGAATGTGAAAGTGTTGATAATGAGATTGCATATGCCGAAGATGAGTCTAGAATGCTTGGGGTTATTAGGAGAACTTTGCATGTTGATCATTCTCCTAACCATGATCAAAGAGAAAACTTGTTTCATACTAGATGTCGAATTGGTGAGTTTACATGTAATGTGATTATTGATGATGGTTCATGTACGAATGTGGTTGCTTCTAATGTGGTTTCTAAGTTGAATTTGATTGTTAGAGACCATCCACATCCTTATAAGTTGAGTTGGTTGGATGACAAAACGGGTTTGTTGGTGAAAAAGCAAGCTCTTGTGTCGCTTTTCTATTGGGGGTTACAAAGATGAGTTGTGGGGTGATGTTCTTCCCATGAGTGCTTGTCATCTTCTTCTTGGTAGACCTTGGCAATATGATCGAAAAGTTGTTCATGAAGGTGAAACCAATGTGTACACGGTTTTGATGGGTTCTAAAAAGATTCGGTTGGTTCCTTTGTCTCCTAGTTCCATGGCACCCAAGAAGGTGGTTGAAACGAAACAAAACTTGTTTCTTTCGGCCAAAGAATTCGAGAAAGAGGTAGAATTGGAAGGACATTGTTATGCTTTATGTGTTAAACTTGCTTTCACTAATGATGTTTCTTCTAGTAATCCGAAACTTGCAGCTCTATTGGACGAATTTTTGTGATGTTTTTCCGTGAGGAATTGCCTCAAGGATTACCACCATTGAGAGGCATTGAGCATGCCATTGATCTTGTACCAGGCGCACCTTTGCCAAATAAGCCGGCATATAGATGTGATCCCGTAGCTTCTAAGGAGCTACAAAAGCAAATTCAAGAGTTGATTGACCGAGGCTATGTAAGAGAAAGCATGAGTCCATGTGCCGTTCCCGCTTTGCTTGTCCTAAGAAAGATGGTACTTGGAGGATGTGTATTGATAGTAGAGCCGTCAACAACATAACAATCAAGTATCGTTTTCCTATGCCTAGATTAGAGGACATGCTTGATGAGCTACATGGAGCTTCGATTTTTTCGAAGATTGATTTGAGGAGTGGTTATCATCAAATGAGAATTCGGGAAGGAGATGAATGGAAAACCGCTTTCAAGACCAAACAAGGTCTATATGAGTGGATGGTGATGCCCTTTGGTCTTTGCAATGCTCCTAGTTCTTTTATGAGGCTTATGAACGAGGTACTACGTCCCTTTCTTAACAAGTTTATTGTTGTCTATCTAGATGATATTCTTGTATATAGTACTAGTGTTGAGTCTCATTTACTTCACTTGAGAGCTTTATTCGAAAAATTAAGAGAGCAAAAGTTGTATGGAAAAATGGAAAAGTGTGATTTTCTTGTTCCTAGTATTGCTTTTCTTGGTTACATTGTGTCTAGGGATGGAGTTCATGTGGATCCGGAAAAAGTCAAGGCCATGTCATCATGGTTGGGCGCCTACAAGTGCTCATGAATGCCGAAGCTTTCATGGTCTAGCTTCCTTTTATAGAAGATTCATCCGAAATTTCTCAACTATCATGGCACCAATCACGGATTTGATGAAGAAAGGAGAGTTTTCATGGAACTCTCATGCTCAAAAGGCGTTTGATGAAGTCAAGGAGCTACTTTGCAACGCTCCTATCCTTGCCTTGCCGGATTTCAACAAGTTGTTCGAGGTTGAATGTGATGCTAGTGGACTTGGTGTTGGGGCTGTTTTGCTTCAAGAAAGGAGGCCCATTGCCTACTTTAGTGAGAAGTTAAGTGGCGCCAAACTCAACTACTCCAACTATGATCGTGAATTCTATGCAATTGTGAGAGCCTTGGATCATTGGTCTCATTACTTGAGGCCCAAGCCTTTCATTCTTCATTCGGATCATGAAGCACTCAAATACATCCATGGACAACAAAAGCTCAACCATAGACATGCCAAGTGGGTTCAATTCCTACAAGTCTTCACATTCTCGTCTAAGTACAAGGAAGGTAAGAGTAACATTGTTGCGGACGCTCTTTCTAGGCGTTCCTATCTTTTGGCCATGGTTGATGCAAGGGTGTTGGGATTTGAACACTTAAAGGATTTATATGTTGATGATGATGATTTTCGTGAGTCCTTTAAGAATCCTAGTGGCTTGTTTGTGTTACAAGAAGTTTTTTTTGTTCAAGGGGAACAAACTATGCATTCCCAAGAGTGGCGTGAGGGAGTTGCTTGTGAGAGAAGTCCATAGTGGTGGGGTGGCTGGTCATTTTGGCGTGCAAAAGACCTTAGATACTTTGAATGAGAGTTTTTATTGGCCTAACATGATGAGGGATGTTCATATGGTGGTTAGTAAGTGTGCTACTTGTCAAAGGTCGAAGAGTACCTTCCATAAAGGCCTTTATACTCCATTACCCGTACCTGATACACCTTGGGATAGTGTGAGTATGGATTTCATTGTAGGATTACCAAGAACTCAAAGGGGGAAGGACGCAATTATGGTGGTGGTGGATCGATTTTCGAAAATGGCTCATTTTGTTCCTATGCATAAAACTGATGATGCTTTGCATGTGGCGGATTTGTACTTCAAAGAGATTATTCGATTGCATGGTATTCCTAGAAGTATTGTTAGTGATCGTGATACAAAGTTCCTTAGTCATTTTTGGAGGAGCTTATGGAAGATGGTGGGAACTAAGTTACTCTTTAGCACAAGTCATCATCCTCAAACGGATGGTCAAACTGAGGTAACTAATAGAACTCTTGGAGCTTTGTTGCGTGGCTTGGTGAGTAAGACACAAAAGGATTGGGATATAAAGCTAGCTCACGCCGAGTTTGCTTATAATCGAGCTCATTCTTCTACTACTTCTAAGTCTCCATTTGAGGTGGTCTATGGTATCAATCCTTTCCTTCCTATTGATTTTGTGTCACTAACTAAATCTGAAATTCATGTTGATTCTAAGAAGAGGTTGCAAGCCTTTAAGAAGACTTGTGAGCAAGTGAAAGCACGAATTGAGAAGATGAATGCTCAATACAAGGAACGAGCCAACAAGCATAGAAGGCAACCGAAATTTCAGATTGGCGACTTGGTTTAGATTCATTTGAGGAAAGAACGTTTTCCAAGAAAGAGGAAGAACAAGCTTATGCCTAGAGCTGATGGTCCATTCAAAGTCATTGATGTTATTAATGAAAGTGCTTATAAGATCGAGCTTCCAAGTGATTATGGAGGTGTGAGTGCAACCTTCAATGTTGGTGATCTTAGTCCTTATTTAGATGATGAAAATTTGTGGACAAATTCTTTTGAAGAGGGGGAGAATGATACAAGTCAAGGTCAAGGTCAAGCTCCAAATGATCCGATTTGTTTAGTCCTTGAAGTGTTCGGGTTCAAGTTAAATTCAAACTCCTCATTTGTGTCTTTTTCTTAAATGGGACGATGATTCCATTGATGAAGCTTGAAGGTGACACCATTTCTAGAGTCTTAGTTATTTTAATTAAGCAAATAAAGGTCCGAAAATATCTTGTGATATTTTGGCCATTATAGGCGTGTCTTAGGCGTGTGGAGTAGGCTCCTTGTGCTCCAAGGTTGCAAGTTGTCATTGAGTTGTAATACTTTCCTTATTTCTTGGTTTCCTTATGTATTTAGGCGTGTGAAGGGGGATTGGGGGCTGATTTGGTTGTTTCCTTATTTACTCCTTTATTCTCTTCTAGAATCAAGGGATTAAGATGTAAGGAATTAAGGAATGTTTCCTTAATTCTTATGGCTGATTTTCGGCCCTTGCTTGGTCCTTGGAGGACAAGTTTATTCTATTATAAATAATAGTTCCATGCTATCATTCAAGGCATGTGAGATTTACCTAAAAACTTTGTTATTGAATTTAATTGTGTGATCAATTACTTTCGGCCATTGAGTAATTTTCAGGAGTGATTATTTACTTAGTGTTTAATCTACTTTATTCCAGGAGTGGTGTAAGTGAGATTAAGAGTTAATTAAAATATTCAGGAGTGTTTATTTTAATTATCATATCTGGTGACTTAATCATAATTTTCGGACTTCATTATTCATTCAAGTTCGAACCTTTGCTCGGAATTCTTGGTTGCTCTATCAACTTGGTCGTGCAATCATATCAAATCTAATGGTTGTATATGTTGTTATAAGAGCTAAATATGTCCTAACATGTGGCTAAATGCGAGAAACTAAATACATTGAACATGAAAAGCAAAAAACGACCCGAAATGGCCTTCATTTACCCAAAATCGGTTTCATCTACCCAAAATGGGTTTCAAAGCATGTGAATGGATTTTCGTTAACTCTAATAGTTGTATATGTTGTTATAAGAGCTAAATATGTCCTAACATGTGGCTAAATGCGAGACACTAAGTACATTGAACATGAAAAGCAAAAAACGGCCCGAAATGGCCTTCATTTACCCAAAATCGGTTTCATCTACCCAAAATGGGTTTCAAAGCATGTGAATGGATTTTAGTTAACTCTAATGGTTGTATATGTTGTTATAAGAGCTAAATATATCCTAACATGTGGCAAAATGCGAGAAACTAAGTACATTGAACATGAAAAGCAAAAAACGGACCGAAATGGCCTTCATTTACCCAAAATCGGTTTCATCTACCCAAAATGGGTTTCAAAGCATGTGAATGGATTTTAGTTAACTCTAATGGTTGTATATGTTGTTATAAGAGCTAAATATATCCTAACATGTGGCTAAATGCGAGAAACTAAGTACATTGAACATGAAAAGCAAAAAACGGCCCGAAATGGCCTTCATTTACCCAAAATCGGTTTCATCTACCTAAAATGGGTTTCAAAGCATGTGAATGGATTTTAGTTAACTCTAATGGTTTTATATATTGTTATAAGAGCTATATATGTCCAAACATGTGGCTAAATGCGAGAAACTAAGTACATTGAACATGAAAAGCAAAAAAGGGCCCGAAATGGGTTTCATCTACCCAAAATGGGTTTCAAAGCATGTGAATGGATTTTAGTTAACTCTAATGATTGTATATGTTGTTATTACAACTAAATATGTCCTATCATGTGGCTAAATGCGAGAAACTAAGTACATTGAACATGAAAAGCAAAAAACGGCCCGAAATGGCCTTCATTTACCCAAAATCGATTTCATCTACCCAAAATGAATTTCAAAGCATCTGAATGGATTTTAGTTAACTCTAATGGTTGTATATGTTGTTATAAGAGCTATATATGTCCTAACATGTGGCTAAATGCGAGAAACTAAATACATTGAACATGAAAAGCAAAAAACGGCCCGAAATGGCCTTCATTTACCCAAAATCGATTTCATCAACCCAAAATGGGTTTCAAAGCATGTTAATAGATTTTAGTTAACTCTAATGGTTGTATATGTTGTTATAAGAACTATATATGTCCTAACATGTGGCTAAATGCGAGAAATTAAGTACATTGAACATGAAAAGCAAAAAACGGCCCGAAATGACCTTCATTTACCCAAAATGGGTTTCAAAGCATAAAAAGTGATTTTTCTTAACTCTAATGGTTGTATATATTGTTATTACAACTAAATATGTCCTAACATGTGGCTAAATGCGAGAAACTAAGTACATTGAACATGAAAAGCAAAAAACGGCCCGAAATGGCCTTTATTTACCCAAAATGGGTTTCATCTACCCAAAATGGGTTTCAAAGCATGTAAATGGATTTTAGTTAACTCTAATGGTTGTATATGTTTTTATAAGAGCTATATATGTTATAACATGTGGCTAAATGCGAGAAACTAAATACATTGAACATGAAAAGCAAAAAACGGCCCGAAATGGCCTTCATTTACCCAAAATCGGTTTCATCTACCCAAAATGGGTTTCAAAGCATGTGAATGGATTTTAGTTAATTCTAATGGTTGTATATGTTGTTATAAGAGCTATATATGTCCTAACATATGGCTAAATGCGAGAAACTAAGTACATTGAACATGAAAAGCAAAAAAGGGCCCGAAATGGGTTTCATCTACCCAAAAGGGGTTTCAAAGCATGTGAATAGATTTTAGTTAACTCTAATGGTTGTATATGTTGTTATTACAATTAAATATGTCCTAACATGTGGCTAAATGCGAGAAACTAAGTACATTGAACATGAAAAGCAAAAACCGACCCGAAATGGCCTTCATCTACCCAAAATCGATTTCATCTACCCAAAATGGGTTTCAAAGCATGTGAATGGATTTTAGTTAACTCTAATGGTTGTATATGTTGTTATAAGAGTTATATATGTCCTAACATGTGGCTAAATGCGAGAAATTAATACATTGAACATGAAAAGCAAAAAACGGCCCGAAATGGCCTTCATTTACCCAAAATGGGTTTCAAAGCATAATAAGTGATTTTTCTTAACTCTAATGGTTGTATATGTTGTTATTACAACTAAATATGTCTTAACATGTGGCTAAATGCGAGAAACTAAGTACATTGAACATGAAAAGCAAAAACCGACCCGAAATGGCCTTCATCTACCCAAAATGGGTTTCAAAACATGTGAAGTGATTTTTCTTGACTCTAATGGTTGTATATGTTGTTATAAGAGCTATATATGTCCTAACATGTGGCTAAATGCGAGAACTTAAACTAATTGAGTTGAAAATTAAACTTACACAAGTGTCGTCCCATAATGATTTCTTCATTCCTTCGGGCACATCTTTCCATTTGACCAAAATGTTCAGTTTGCGCATACAAAACCCAATATGCTGCCCATACTTTGCACGCCACTTACCACAAGGTTGACCCAAATCATCGGTTTCTTCCTCCACAATCACATCATCTCGGACCATGTTTGAAAGTCCTGAAATAATGTAAAAAAAGAAATTAGAAACGCGCAAGAGTTAACAAAAAAACAATGGTATCAAACAAACATCAAACAAATATAACCATTACAAACGAACATCAAACGAATAACAAATGAACATAAAAAACAAAGCAAACATCCTGCTGCCCCCACCCCCCGCTGCCCCACCCACCCCGCCGCCCCCACCTGCGACCCCCACCCCCGCTGTCCCCCCCGCGGACCCCCCATCCCCGCTTCCCCCCTGCACCCTCGCTACACCCCCCACCTTGCTTCCCCCTGCGAACCTCCCACCCCTGCTTCCCCCCCCGCTTCCCCCCGCAGAACCCACCCCCGCTGCCCACCCCCCGCACGCCCCCCCAACCCCGCTTCCCCCCCTTGCGGACCCCCCGCCCTGCCGCCCTCCCCTGCACCCCCCACCCTTGCTTCCCCCCCGTGCACCCCCCCCTGTTCTGCCTCCCCCGCACACCCCCCACCCATGCCGCCCCCCTGCACCCCCGTCTGCCCCACCCCTGCGCGCCCACCCCCGCACAGCCCCCCACCCCGCTTCCCCCCTTGCACACACCCCCAGCTTGCTGCCCCCCTGCAGACCCCCCACCCTTGCTGCCCCCCCGCAGACCCCCACCCCTTGCACGCCCCTCCTCCCGCACAAGCCATAATTCGATCGGAAAGACGGAAACGACATTCATCTACCCGAAATATCTTTAAAATCATGTGACCCGACTTTAAGTGACTCTAATGGTGATACATATACGAATAAGAACTATGAATGACCTAAAATGAGGCTACAAGCGAGAAATTAAAGAAGTTGAGCTCGAAAAGCCGAAATCGGCCCGAAATGACATTCACTTACCCAAAATGGGTTTCAAATATGTGAAGCGAGTTTAGTTGATTGTAATACATATATACATACCAATAAGAACTATACATGACCTAAAATGAGGCTAAAAGCGATAAATTAAAGAAATTGAGCTCGAAAAGCCGAAATCGGCCCAAAATGACATTCACTTACCCAAAATGGGTTTCAAAACATGTGAAGCGAGTTTAGTTGAATGTAATACATATATACATACCAATAAGAACTATACATAACCTAAAATGAGGCTAAAAGCGATAAATTAAGTTAATTGAGCTCGAAAAGCCGAAATCGGCCCGAAATGACATTCACTTACCCAAAATGGGTTTCAAACATGTGAAGCGAGTTTAGTTGATTGTAATACATATATACATACCAATAAGAACTATACATGACCTAAAATGAGGCTAAAAGCGATAAATTAAAGAAATTGAGCTCGAAAAACCGAAATCGGCCCGAAATGACATTCACTTACCCAAAATGGGTTTCAAAACATGTGAAGCGAGTTTAGTTGATTGTAATACATATATACATACCAATAAGAACTATACATGACCTAAAATGAGGCTAAAAGCGATAAATTAAAGAAATTGAGCTCGAAAAGCCGAAATCGGCCCGAAATGACATTCACTTACCCAATTTACTATGAAAGAAAGTTAAATATGAATGATAACATACCAATATAAGATTGTAAATAGGAAAATCGAACTCAACACTCCGTCACTAGCTAGCTTCAATCAACAACAAAGTGAAAGTTAACATTAGTATAAATTAGCAAATCAAACAATACTAAACAAAACTAAACTAAAGTAAACAAAACTAAACTAAACTAAACCAAACTAAATTAAACTAAACTAAACTAAACTAAACTAAACTAAACCAAACTAAACTAAACTAAACCAAACTAAACCAAACTAAACTAAACTAAATTAAACTAAACTAAACTAAACTAAACTAAACTAAACTAATTAAGTACAACAACAACAACAACAACAACAACAACAACAACAACAACAACAACAACAACAACAACAACAACAACAACAACAACAACAACAACAACAACAACAACAACAACAACAACACAACAACAACAACAACACAACAACCACAAAAATAACAACCACGACTACAACAACCACAACAACAACAACCCCACCAAAGCCCTAGCTTTTTAACCTAAAAATCAAACTAACTACTTAAACTAAAATCAAATTAACTCAAATCAATCAACTTTGAACCCTTTAACTATTATACAACCTAATTTCACTAACAATTATTCATAAAACTACAATGAATTATAAACTTGAAGTTTCAAATATGAGATTAAAATAAAAGTTATGAACTTTTAGTTACCTAGGAAGAGGTGGAGGAGGAATGTAGTTGTTTACGGTGGGGTAGAGGACGAATGTAGTTGTTTAGGAGGAGGAAGGTGGAGGTGCGCCGAAAATCGCAGAGGAGTCGAGGTGGAGGTGCACCGAAAATCGCAGAGGAGTCGAGGTGGATGTGCGCAAGCTAGGGCAGCAGTAGTGGTGCGCAGCAGGTGGTGGAAGCTTCGGGTGGTGGCGGCGGTGAGGTGTGGTGGTGCGTCGTCGAACCCTCAGGTGTGGAGACTTGAACTCGGGTGGATGAATTAAAGGAGGGATGAATTGAATGCGGGTGGAGGGAATTGAATGCGGGTGAATTAAGGAGGGAAGAAAAAACACGGGCTTTTGTGGCTGGGAAAAAAACCGAAAAATCTGATTCGGTCCTAAGAACCGGATCAGATTATTAAAAACCGCAGCAGATTATATAATCTGATCCGGTTCACTAAAAGACCGGATTAGATTTTTTGCCCAGATTTCCCTCCCATTTTTCCATTGCTTTTCGGATGCGGTTTCTAAAAACCGAATCTGTTACTAAGTGACAGATAAGGTTTTTTCCACTAGTGTATGCAAGAAGAATTTTGTAGGGTTACCCTCGCACAGGGCCTCCACGCAGAGACCCATTACAACCATGTACCCCCAGCCCCCCTTAAAACTCAAGCAGATACTTGGGGTAGGAATTGAACCCTAAACTTCGCTATAAAAGATGGGAAAGTCACCACTTGAGTCAACCCTAATTATTTACCCTTGGTTCTTGTGCCCAAAAGAATTGGTGTATATATATTAAGAAATAATGAAGGTAGTATTTTTTTTCTTTTGTCGGAATACACATATCGAGTCATTGGCCTACCTATGTGGCTACTTGTAAGTATCTAAAATTGTTACCTGCATGTCCTTTTAAAAAGAGTTGCTAATGAGTTATTTTTAGAAGAAAACTAATCAACCAAAAAAAATTGATTATGAAATCGGGTGTAAGTCTACAAATCAGGTCATGAACCATATTTTTGCCCAAATTAATACTCTCCACTTAATGTAATGACCTATTAAATTGCAACAATATATTTTCTACAAATAATTAATTAATTGCTACGGAAAAAAAACAGTAATACTAAAAGAGGCTTTTTAACATGAAAGATCTTTTGGTGACTACTTGAATTTAGCATGAAATTACAAGAAACGCTAAAATTAGTCCATATTATCTTATTTAAGCGTCAGAATATTTATTTAGGTCTCTATTAGCAACTATATACTCTCTCTGTATTTTTTTGTTCTTCCCACTTTCATTGTGCGCTTTTGCTAATACACTTCTCTGACCTTAAATATTTTTCATTACATATTAGTAAAAATTATAACGATTGAGTATCAATAAAGTACTCATTGAAACAAATCAAACAAGACTACATATGACTATAAAAATAAATAATTCAAGAAAATAAACAAGCTAATTAAGTTTGGAAAAAGCATCTAAAGTTTAATAATAAACAATTCAAGAAAATAGACGAAATAAATTATCCATGTATAAAGGATCCATGAAAATTCAAGCATGATGTATAAAGAAATAAAAAGAAAGATTGATGGATGATTATTCAATGGCTATAATAAAATTGTAGCCACCATAACGATTGAAATCTTAGCCCTTTGTTTTTATAGATTAATATTGTCCATTGATTTAATTGAATCTTAAAAATACAAAAAAAAAATGGAGAAAGGTCAATTTTTTTTCCTTTTGGAGTATTGTTCCTTTCTTTTTTTTAGATTTTTTATCACCATTAACAAAGATTTATGGAGTATAAAGTCAATTAATATATACAAATCATAATATACAAATTTATTAATGTATAAATTTTAATTCTAGTTTAAATGTAAAGTCAACTTAATGGATGGTGTGGATCTAAAATTAAAATTAATGGTCCTAATTACACAAGTTATGATGGCTAAAAATTTTATTATAGCCATTGTAAAATTGGTCTAAGATAAAATATTTGCAAGTAAATCAAGGAAACGTGTTAAACCTCATGTTTGTGCACATGTGAGTTGTCCCACATTGGAGAAAGAGGAGATAGAGTACCACATTATAAGCTAAAGGAGCTTACTCCTATTATCACAATTGGCTTTAGGATTGAACCTTCTTTGACTTGTAACTTGTAAGTGGACCGAACTCTCCTTCTCCTTATTGGGTTGCCCATCTCATTTTCAATTCTATCAAATTTGTCAAAATGGTTAGAACATACACCATGAATAAACGGTTAGTAAAGAAGAGCAAAATTTATTCAAAAAAATAATTAATGAAGAAGAAGAGTTGGATGAATGGGGGTTTTGGGAGGCTGATTATATTAGAATTTTAATTTCCAATAGATTTGGATTCAACCCATTCTGGTTCTAGTGGTTCAGAGTGAAAGAGATATGACCCAAACATGTTCTAGTGGTTCAGAGTGAAAGAGATATGACCCAAACAGTGATAGTAGCCTGATTAGAGTTTACTTTTAGTAATTTACTCATAACTTTTTCGTTTTAAATCGAAATTGGACGTATAATACTTTTTCGAAAAGCTTTTGATTGTTATCCAACGTTAAAGATTTAAAAGAATTTTAAATATGGATATTAAGGAAATAGTTTGAATTATATTTTAGATGGGTAGAAAAATAAGTTTTGAAATATATACTTCATCCATTTTATATTACTTGAACCGTTTTGACTTTTACACTATTCACACACTCCCTTTGACCTTTTTTGTGAATTAAGGAAAAATATAGTCATGTAGAATATTGTTAGATTCACCTCGACTTCTCGACATCTAGTTTCAAAATATTATCAACTTTTTGTAATTTTAACTTATAGGGAATTAGAGACATTAATGATTAAAAGCTTACACACGGCAAAGCGTGTCCGGAGTAATATTTTAAGTGATATGAAATATAGGAAGTAACTATTAAGATTTATTTGTCGTTTAGTCTTTAATCTGGCCCAAGTAGGCAGGATATGTCATCATTGGGTGCTTAGAAGGGGGAGACACAATTGTGTGTCTCTACTACCTCAAGTGATAATCACAAAAGAAATGGGTAAAGAGGTCAAAGTTCTCATTAAACACACTAGTTACCATGCCCGATAAATATATAATGCAAAATTGTTGGTGGCTTTATTTTGGGTTACGGTTGAATTTAACATGGTCATTTTTAGTATTGATGAGTCGATATCCCTTGACCGTTTGTGAACGAATATGTTTGGTTTATAATAGGGAAGACATCTCAAATTTGAGATTTGTAATGCGGACTCCATCTAATTTAAATGTATGTTTATTTTTGAAAAATGACTTTTGTTGTTTAAGAGAGGAATTCAATTTATCAGTTTTAAACGATTTTTTCACCATATACCCCTGACTAATTTTTTTTTGCACCGTATACCCTCGCAAGTTTCCAAATTCACCATATACCCCCCACGTTTCAAAAAATACACTGACTTACCCTTAATGACTAACGGCGTTAAACTCCGTTAATCATTAAGCCCTAAACCCCCCCTCTAACCCTAATTAACTAATCTAAATCTAACCCTAATCTAATACCCTAATACTAACCCTAACCCTAAACACCCTCCCCCACCCTAACCCTAATTAAACCCTAACTCTCTCTAACCTAACCCACTGCCCCCCCCCCAACCCAACCCGCCCTACCAGCCCCTCCCCAACAACCACCGCAGCCCCACCGGCCCCACAACCACCGCAGCCTCCCCGCAGACCCCCTTCCTTCCCCGTCGTCGCCGCACCCCTCCCCTTCCCCCGTCGTCGTGTAGCCCCCCCTCCCCCTTCCCCGTCGTCGCGCAGCCCCCCCTCCCCTTCCCCGTCGTCGCTGCCCCCTCGCCTCCCCCTTCCCCCGCAACAGTCGCGTTTCATAATTTTCGAATTCTAGGAGTTTTCGAATTTTTTTTTCATTTCGGGGAGGGGAGGGGCTCGGCGATCATGGGAAAGGGGAGGGGGAAGGGTTCAGCGGGAAAGGGAGGGGAGGGGGTTGCCGATTTGCGGGGAAGGGGGAGGGGAGAGGGGTTGGGCGACTGCAGGGGAGAGGGAGGGGGTGGACCTGCAAGGGAGGGCGAGGAGGGGTGGGGCTGCAGGAGGGAGGCGCGGGGGGGGGGGGGAGTAGGGCCGCAGGGGAGGGGGCTGCGGGGGTGGGGGAAGGGGGAGGGGGAGGGATGGTGGGTGGGTGGTGGGCGAAAGGGGGGGGTGGGGGAGTGGTGGGGGAGTTGTGGGGGGTGGGGGTGGTGGGTGTGAGTGGTGGGTCGGGGGTGGGTAGGGCCGGTGGGCTTTTAGGGTTAGGTTTTTTGGTTAGTTAGGTTTAGGGTTGAGGGTTATTTAGGGTTTAAGTTATTTAATTAGGATTAAAGGGAAGATTAAGGTCTAATGACTAACGGAAGTCTAACACCGTTAGTCATAAGGGCATGTTGATGTATTTTTTGAAACGTGAGGGGTATATGGTGAATTTGGAAACTTGCGAGGGTATACGGTGCAAAAAAAAATTAGTCAGGGGTATATGGTGAAAAAACCGAGTTTTAAAATAAATAAGTATCATATTATAACAATTTTATATCACTTCTTTTAAAAATAAACTACAAATTGATATACTTCCTCCGTTCCGAATTAAATGCAACAAATCCACTTTTTTACTATTCACACTTTTCACTTTGACTAAGAATTGTGATCTATACATAATGAAAAACATAGTCAAGTGAGATATTGTTAGATTCGTCTCTTGACGTACTTTCATAAAATATAATTTTTATAATTTTTACTTATATGTAATTATTGATATTTGTGGTCAAAATAATGCCTCGGCATGCGTAAAAGTGGATTTGTTGCATTTAATTCGAAACGGAGGAAGTATTTATTTTATAGTATAAGGTTTCCCCCCGTTCCCAGGGACCATCTTTTTATGTGCTAATCGTGCTCTTAGGAACCATTTTCTACTAACTTTCTCTGTTTAATTATGGTTTGTTGTTTTGATGTTAAGTTGTAGGTTTAGGGGGGAATTTTCTCCTAAATCTATCACTATGCAGTTGCCACAAGGAAGCGGAGGAGCTTTGGAGCTTCTACGAGAAGATTATGGATGCCCTAGATAGATTCCCGTTGCGACCATGAAGAAAGATAAAAGTCTTTTTCCAAGAATGAGGGGCCCTGCATTACCCTATAGGGAGAGATTGGCCCTATCGTGCCACAATTAGCCTATTTGTTGTGGGCACTATAGTGCGAAAAGCGCACTACTCGCTTGACACTCCAGCTTCCAATCGGACAGGCCTGCACTATATCATCGGGGAGGTTGTTGGATCACTGAGTATGCTGCATTTGTGTTGAGGCCCGATCGTGAAAAGCTTTGCACTATAGGGGAGCTGCATGAACAACCTTTACTCTATTTTTTATTAGGACTTTTATTGTTAATGTAACTCTTTTACCCATTACCATTAGTATACATAAGAACTTTTTTAAATTTAACAAGGACACCTTAATTTCCAGCACTTAACTTATTTTTTTGAGTTTTTTGTCAGAAACAACCTTTTATTAGTGTCATTTTGTGAAAAACAACCTTATAAATTTTTTTTTGTGAGAAACAACCTTTGAATGCGTTTTTTTTGTGAGATCAGACCAGGGTGGTCATTTTCCCAAGATTGACTTCGCTTTTCGGCGTTGGCTTTTTTTTTACCCCTTTCCCTCGCTTTTTTTACCCACCCACCACCCCTCCCCCAACCCCCTTTCCCCACCACCACACCCCTCCCCCTCCCCCTAGCACCCAAGCCCCCCCCCCCCCCCCCCCTTCCCCCCCGCAACCCCTCGTAGCCCCCCTCCTTGCAGTCGCGCAACCCCCCCCCCCCCTCCCTTTCTTCGCAGTCTTCATTATTCTACACGCAATTTCTCCTCTATTTCTTCTTCTTCCCTTCGCCTGAGTTTTCCGACGACGAATATCGTCGGAGGAGAGAGAGTTGCGCGAAAACATTACGGTTTTGTTGGTGGATATTACAGCCCAACACCCATCCCCCCACCCCCTTCGAAAAGAGAAGAGCAGGGGAACGGAGAAGAGAAGGCGGCGACGGAGGGACGGTCTCGGGGTCAAGAAGAGCAGGGGAACGGTCCTGCGCACGACTAGGGGGAGGGGGCAGAGGGGTGGGATTGCGGGGGTGGGGGAAGGGGGAGGAGGCTTCTAGGGGTGCTTGGAAGGGGGAGGGGCTTTGGGGGGTGGCTTTGGGGGAAGGGGGAGGGGCTTTGGGGGGTGGCTGGGGGAAGGGGGGAGGGGGGAGGGGTGGGGTGTGGCGGGGGAAAGGGGTTGGGGGGGAGGGGTGGTGGGTGGGTAAAAAAAAAGAGAGGGAAAGGGGGGTAAAAAAAAGTCAAGGCCGGAAAACTGAAGTCACTGCCGGAAAATGGTCACTTGGTCTGATCTCACAAAAAAAACGCATTCAAAGGTTGTTTCTCACAAAAAAAAATTATAAGGTTGTTTCTCACAAAATGACACTTATAAAAGGTTGTTTCTGACAAAAAACACTATTTTTTTTTCTTAGTTTGTCTCTCAAGAACCCTAGAGTTGAGAGCTTGCACTTTGGATTTGAACATCATTCAAGCTTATTAAAATAATAAATATTATTGATAAATATTATATATAAACTGATAGACAATATGCATAGACCGATAAATGAGATATATAAACTAACAAAAAAAATTATAAACTAATAACCAATGTTAATAAACTAATTCAGTTCTTTTCTTTTCTTTTAGGATGTATTTCCTTCGTTTGCATCAAAAAAAAAATGTTAATAAACTAATAAGAAATATGCATTAGAATGATAACAAATATAGATAAACTGATAAAAAAAATCTATAATATATATTAAAAAATTTAATATTATATGTAGCAAAGTTTTACTAACTTTCCTCCTCAAACAAAAAAAACAAAAACAGTGCTGCTAAATTTCATAAAGAGTAAAGGAAAACCTTACTATTATGGCTGTACACACTCCTTTAAACATGAACATAACAAACCGCATTACAAAGAAAATAAATGTAGACCCCTTCAAAAAAAAAAGAATATAAATGTAGTGAAATGTGGTACTATACTACTATTTCGCCTTGGCACCTTTTTCTTTCTATGATCTTTCTGGACTTTGTAGCGGACATAACATGAATATTTGGTAGCCAGTAATAATTGGTAGTAATCGTAATGCCTTTGAGTGTAATATTGTAAGAGAACTTTTTATGTCAATGGCCATGGTAATGCTTGTCTATTCCCCCGTAACATCTAATTTCTTTATAAAATTTTATTATCAGTCATTACCACTTTAGAAGGTGGTATTGAATGGTAATGCAAGAAAACACAAGTTTGAGGTATACCATGGACATTGATATTAGGTTCTTACAAAATTGCACTAAAACGTATTACTATTACCATCACTTATAACCGTTAGATGTGAAACTATGCTTGTAACCTGTATAGATTCAAACAAAATTATGTACACAAGTCTTCGTCATCATGAAAGAACATCTGAGGATTGTGCTTCGCGGGCAACCTTGATGAATACATCCTCTAAAGTGGTGTCAGCAAGACCCCATGCTTGGACTGGGAATCTCTTCTTAAATTTCTCGACTGCCTTGAAAACATCAGAAATCTTGATTTCATGTTTGGGGATCTCAAACTTCTGCGTACCCGAGATGTGGTATATCTTTTGGGCGTTGGGAGAGAGGCCTCTCACCATTGCTTCCACTTCTGCATCATGCTCTGCCGAAGTTGTCATTGTGAACACAAAGGATCCTCCATATCTTCCCTTCAGCTGGCATTTAACAAAACAGCACACTAATTGAGTATATATATCATGAGAAATATTGTGTTGTAAGTAAATAGATACCCAGCTACACTTGTGGCAAGAAAGCGTTTATGATGAAACAATAGACTTACCTCATGTCAATATATATTTAAATATAATGCACATATATCTGCCATTGATGAATATAAATGAAAGTTCTGCACACATCTGTCCCCCCAAAAAACACTGGAATGTTTTCTCGAGCAAAATTTACCCCTCATCTTGACTTTAATTTTAATTAATTAAGGAAACTCTAAAAGTAAGTTACAACTTAGAAAGTACACTGAGTATGAAATGTTCTCCATTAAAGAGTCTCTTTGCTCTACAGTTTTGTCTATATTATAAATGTAGCTGTTTGATTCACTATTTGTTTGCTTTGGATTATAGGAAAGCTAATCAACATGTCATTGTAACTGATGCCCTTATTTCTTATTGTGAGGTACACTATCCTTTATCCTTGCCATTTGAGAAGCAGTGGGATAATGCTCCGCTTGTGACATTCAAGTCCCAAGCCTGGTAAAAGAGGAGGGTTGCAACAGGTGACAACAGGCGTAAAACTTTGTGGGGGTTTCCCAGCACTGTTACGCACTGCACTTCTTGAACCCTGGTGCCTGAAAGTGGTGCACACACCAGTACACCACATCATTGCCCGTGTGCTGTCTAATAATTCTAATGAACAAGGGCTTCTAGGTTCTAGACAAGGGAGGTCTAGGAAAATTATTCGTCATTGGGATTATTTAGAGCATTTTGGAATGTAGGGTCACTTCAAGTAAAGTTAGCGGAGTTGGTGAAGTGATGAAGAGAGGAATCATAAACCTTTTATGTCTTCACCTCAAAAAATTAAGTTTGATCGGTTTGATCAGATCTAATCAGGTTTGATCAGATCCAATTAGGTGATAAATACAAGGTGAAGTCTAATCAGGTCCAATTAGGTCTAATAAGTTCAATTCAGATAAGTTCAGAGAACGCACCATAAATGGGTAGGAGAAAAGGAAGACTTATTATGCCTTGGATTATGTGTGATGTTTTGGACGAGTAAAAGATAGATATGGATTTAAGTTGGAACTAATATTAGTGATTAGCTAATAAACAATGTAGTTCATATATATAGAAAAAGTGATCCGATTTAAGTATCAAGAACTCAAGATCATATGTGAGAGATATTGACAGATATACTTAGTGCATAAGCACAAGTTGATGTAGAGGATGAATTGAGAAAGGCAAATTTTCGAGGATAGAGAAGGTGGTACAAGGAATTTTGGAGGGTGAAGTTATTGATCCATGGAGACCAATATGGACATGTGGAAGGCAAGTCAAAATGGTTTTGATAGTGGTCATGGATGATTTAGCAATGGAAGGAGGGATTATTTAAGGGGAAAAACTAGTTGGATTTTGTACTGTGGTATGTCTTGATTCGGAGTAACACATGGTTTAGAAATGGGATACACAATTGGGGATATTCTAAAGTGGAAACAGATAGGGGTAATTCTCTGAATTGTGAGGTTTTACCAAGGGAAAGTGTCGCTACACAAAACATATTCCTAATTGTCGAAGTATCTACAATACCAAATCCAAGAAGGAATGATATTCAAGGTGACCAAATAATTAGATGATGGAGATGAAAAGAAGGTAGTGTTAAAAGCTTTTGCTGATAGCATAGTTCGAAAATGCGGTTTCGATCACGATCGCGGTAACGGTCACGGTGATGCGGGAATGGGGATGATGCGGTTGTCGTATCGCCAAATATCGGCTTAGACCATGAGATATTTGTAGAACCTGCCTAAAACGCGGTTTTTTTACACCTTTACAATGCGGGTAATATCGGTTCGGTAGATTTGAAAACCTTTGCGACACGGGCGATACGATACGATGCGGCCTTGTTATGACACCATGGCTGGTAGTGGTTAAAGAAGTTGATTTAGCATCAAAAGTAGATCAGTAATATACTTGGATATAAAGATTAAGAAAAAACTGCATGTCCAAAGTAGCCAAGGAGATCTTAGAAGAATTAGAGTGAAGAAAACACATGCAGAGAATACAATCGAATAATGAGGAAGTAAAAGTGGCAACACAATAACAACAACAAAGCCTTAGTCCAAAAATGATTTGGGGTCGGCTAAGTCACCGTGACCAATGAAACAAGAAAAGAGCGGGAAGTTAAAAAGAATAAACAAGGAAGAGGGAGATTGTTAAATTAATAAAAGTAAAACAACAAGAAAAAAAAAATAATAACATAAGGGGTAAGAAAAATAAGAAAAGTTATAAACGAAAAATGTAACAATAGATAAATAAAATAAATACATTTGAAAATATCATATAGAAAAGAGCCAAGAAAAGACCGAGAGAGAAAAAACAACTTTGCAGGGAAAACAAATGAAAAGGTTAGAGAAAACCTTAAGAAAGGGAATATGTAGAGAATGTTCAATGCAAAAGGTTTGCAAAACGCAAGAAGTAAACTAAGAGGGGTCAAAAGAGAAGATATATAAAGTCAAGTCAAGTCAAGTCAAGTCATCAACATATATTCTCTCCCTCCATTGTCCCCTATCCAACGCCATATTTTCCTCAATCCCAAGTAAACTCATATCATTCTCAATCACCTTCATCCAAGTTTTCTTAGGTCTTCCCCTATCCCTTACAACCCTATCACTTTGCTACCCTTCCAGTGGGGCATCAATTGGTCTTCGTCTTACATGTCCAAACCATCTTAAACGATTCTCCATCATCTTAAACTCAATCGGTGTAACCCCTACTTTCTTCCTAATAATCTCATTCCTCAATCGATCCTTTCTTGTATGCCAACATACGCATTTTATGCACGTGATAATGTTTCACTACCCAGCATTCCGTGCCGTACAACAATGCACGTGACAATGTAAAAGCGGCAATAAAGGAAAAAAGAGAACGCTACTTGGCCTTGAGAACATGTACAGATTAAGAAAAATATTGTAATATATGAGAACCTAAGGTGAAGTAAGAAAAGTATTTGGACAAGCAATTGATTAATTGAAAGTATATTTTTTTTAATAGGTAAGAATAATCCGCACAGGGACCCACCCAGAGGCCCATTACAACAATACCCTTCCAACCCCCCCCCTAAAACCTCAAACAAATGCTTGGGGGTAGGAACTGAACCCTGGACTTCGCTGGGGAAGATGGAAAAGCTCACCACTTGAGCTAACCCCAGTTCCAAGCAATTGAAGGTATATACTATATAAGGACGTATACAAAAAAACTAGATACGAGGGATGGTAGAAAATATATTTATAAAGTAGTTATCTCATAACTACTACCTCTGTTTTGTTTTAGATGCAACATTTGGTTATTTTAATCCACTCACCAAAGGCAAATGTTGCATCTAAAAAATCAGAGGTAGAATTAACCAATGTATTTGATGAGATTTGGAAGACAAACAAGACACCGCAAGATTGCAAAAAAGAAGCACTTTGGTACTTATGTATAAGAGCAAAGGAGGTGCATAAGCTCCTCAAATAATTGGCATATTAAGCTTCTCAGCCATACAACGAAATTGTGGGACATAGTGATAGAGTAAGAAAGAGTACAAACATTTCTGAGAATCAATTTGAGTTTATGCTGGGAAAATCTACCATAGAAAACATTATGAGACATACCATAAGGTATTTCAAGAGAGGAAGAAAGATCTTCACAAGCTATTTATTAATTTTTAGAAGCCTTATGACGAGGTATTGAGAGACTTGCTTAGTGGGCAATGATAAAGAAGGGTATGCCACGAATAACTATACTGACCCAGTGAAGAATAAGTACCGGAAGTGGAGACAAGGCTCAGGACATGAATAGAAAAACTGGCGCGTGAAGGAATTTCCATGGATTGTTGTCAAACAGACATTACAAACTGGGGTGGTGAGCTTGGAGATACGAGGGATGGTCAGATTCACTCTATTTTGTCCTACCATTTTTGTCTTCCATTAAGTCCGCATAACCAATAATTAATAGAAGTAATCAAAGCTCAACGTGGCAAACCAATGAGGACGGAGGGAGTAGCTGTTTTATTCTCTTTTTTTATCTTTTTTTATCTTTTTATTTGCTCAATCATCCCTTGAATAAAAACTGCCTTTCCATAAAGTTTGAATGTGAAATGCTAGAGGACCTCGTATTTTATGAATAGTTTCACTCTGTGTTCTTCTAAATGAAGTTACTAATCTGAATTGGATATTACCTGCTTTGGGCCTCCTATACATTGCAAGTTACCATCAACAAAAATTCCTATCCGGTCACAAAGAACTTCTGCCTCTTCCATAGAATGGGCTGATAGAAGAAGAAAAAAGAGAAAATATATTAGCGTTCATATTTAGAAAATTATATTTAATTAAGCATCTGAAATATAATCATACTTGTATATAATTTCAGTGATATTCAGTAAGATACATAAATCAAGCGCGAGTGTGTAGTCTGAATTCTGAACTCTTCCGAGTATATACACAAAAGATATACAAGAGACAGTAACACAGACAACGTAAATGTATCTGGAACTTTGTTGAATAAATCCAGCTGCCTAGTGGCTGTTCACAGCCAAAGCAACCACAAAAGTCCTTGTAGCCAACCCTCATTAAGATTAAGACTTCAGAGTTGACTGTTTTGCTATGCAAATGCATTAAAAGAAAATTGTATAACTTATGAAGGATGAGGACATTGAGATGATCGTTTAACGAAGCAAATTTCTATGTTATCATAACTTTCTATTTCATTTTAAATTGCCTGCATTAGATGTTTAGGCCTCCAACGCAAGTTTGAACAATCGGGCTCTTCGATTTAGGTAAAAATCATGCACAACTTCTACTAGTGTATGAGTTCAACACTCAGATGCATATCCATTTTCAACACTCATATCTTTAAGCCTAGTCCAAGTAACAAATGCAAAGTTCTAATTGAGAATAATCGAAAATCAAGAGAAGCAAAAAGTGAGCAACAAAGTCAGTATGTTGTCCAAAATCTAACTACGTAAAGTCCAATTGACAAACTGATTAAAAGTTAAGTTGAGCCCACGCAGAAATTCTTAAGAAAGGTACTCACTGCCAACTTTAGTGGAGAAAGACCCAAGTGACAAATTTGCCTAAATCTTTGATTCATTGACGTCAATATTTGAATTACTTTCCTATGATCTAATGTTGAGATATTCTTGTGCAAGACAGGCTCATGGCCTTCGGCCCTTCGACCATCAATATCAGCATCTATTCTAAGAGCAAAGAACTAAGTATTTTTGACAGGTTCATTGAGAATTTGAGATTGTGAGCTTCAAGCACAAGAAAACCAATTACGACGACACAAGGTTTCGGTTACTCTTAGGTTCGATGCTGATGAGATTCCTGGAATTGTTATATGCTTCAATTTCAGAAGATGCAAATTGGTGGAACTTAAATATAGATAAACCAAGTGTCTTAAATAAGGAGCGAATCTCTAGTCTTTAATTGATGATCATCAAAAGGGAATCGTAGTCTACCGGGATAAAATATAAAACTTTAAAAGGGAATGTAAAGAATCTTTTTCTTTTGTGAGGATTTCCCATAATGGATCAACAATGTTGGGGATGGAACCCAAAGCACTTCAATATGTTACCTACGCTAACCCCACCGTCCCCCAAAAATTATTAGATACATAGGAGACAAACAAGAATAACATACCTATTTTACATATTTTTAAAATCAAGAAGTCCAACATGGAATAATATATAAGCATCATATTAAGACTTATTTTAGATATCATGTCCAAAAATAAACACACAAGTATTTACACATTTTGATATGTGATATTCTATGATATTTTTTTCTGAAAAAATAAATAGTAATTATTATATTATAAAGAAGTTAATAGCTCATACATGATCGATCTGCATTAGTACCTTTTATGGTTACTGATTCATTTTCAATTTTTCTTTTATAAACTGAAATTTTGAATATGAATCATTTATACTCTGACCAAACAAACCAACTTATATTTTAAAACATTAGCCTTCTCCCAGCCCCACCACAAACCCAAAAAAAGGGTAAGTAAATAGGTAAAAACCTTCAAATTCTGTCAAACGGAATGAGAGAGAGAGAGAGAGAGAAAATACTTGTAAGAATAATAGCTCTGTCTTGTTTCGCTTGCTTCACAACATTCCACAGATTATTTCTTGAAGCAGGGTCTAGTCCAGTGCTCGGTTCATCCATGTAAACAACCTTTAATAAGGAACTACATCAATTAGAATATCTAAGTCATACACAATAGTGATCATCACAACCAACAGAAGCATAGCTCATGGACAGGGAAACCTTCTTTAGGGAGGGGGGGGATGTTAGCTGGACGCCTCCACCAGACAAGACTCTACTGATACAATGATAGGAAGACGAACCTTAGGGTCACCAATCAAGGAAATAGCCACACTAAGCCTCCTTTTCATTCCTCCGCTATATTTCCCAGATAGTTTGTCAGCAACACCGCCATGATACAAGTTGACACTTTTTAAAGATTCTTCAACTGCCTGCAGCAACATAAAAGATGACAATGACACTTTTTTTTGTTTGATGGCAGAATACGGAATGTTTTCATGTCTTCAAACCACATTTTTTTATTTCCAGAAGATTTCAATGTTGTCAACATTTCTACAAGTAATAGACTGACCTGCATTAAGGCAGAACCTTTGAGGTTTTTAAGTCGGCCATAAAAGATTAGGTGTTCTCTTCCTGTTAGGGTCTCCCAGAGTAGGCTGAATTAAAAAAAGAAGGAACAGGATCAGCCTACATTAAAAACTAGAGAGCAAGATATACACATCAAACTTAGATAAAAGATCGATAACATACTCATGCTGGGGGCAAACACCCATGCTGGTGTATATTTCATTCATTTGAAAACGGATATCTGAACCCTCGACAAATGCTGCACCAGATGTGGGATCTGTGAGCCCAATCATCTTAAGAAAAAGGAGAAAGACATTAATCATCTTTTTTTTTCATTCCACAAACAATCAATTAATACGCCCTGCTCCATACAGTATTCATATGGTTTCTCTTCACAGGATGCCCCTACCTCTTAATAGTTACCATTTCTAGTAATTATTATGCGGCATTCTAAACATAAACCTCTACTAGTTAGCAGGACACTAAAAAAACATAATTTTGGTTGTGGAATTAAGAACAATTGTTACATGTGCCCTTTGAAAAAGTGGTATTCTCAAGCTGGGTGTACATTTATTTTTGTGATTCATTTACGTTTCATTATCATTTAAAAATCATGTGGGTGTACAAACAAATCTCATAAGCCAGTATATACTGCAAGCAAGGGTGCAATGTTCTCACCATGCTGATAAAGGAGGTTTTCCCTGCACCATTTGGGCCAAGCATCCCAAAGCATTCACCACGTGGCACAGCAAGAGACAACCCTTTGACTGCAAGTTTTGGAGGATTCCCATCCCTTCCAGGATATATCTTTCTCAAGTTGTTGCAAACTATGGAAGTGTTTGAACTTGGTTCTGATAACAGCTGTTCTACCCTCTCCCTCTGTTTCAGAAATCAGAATTATGAACAAATAGTACAGTATGAAAATCAAGCATCAGCAACTCAGAACATTTATTTATCATTTCTTTAGATCCTTATTCTTGTGTAAATATTCGAAATAATGCAGGCAACGTATGCCTAATAACTCTTATGAAAAGGATATTACGCTATTCACCATATGTATCTGAGTGTTATTCTGCAAAGTAACAAGCAGGGTGTGGAGGTCCTGGATAGGCATGAAGAGCCTAGGAGCTCAGCTGGACTTAATCTTGGCACGGAGAAGACTCGGTAGAAGATCAATACAAAAAAATAGACAATTTGCTTAACACTGCCCTCTTTTAAGTCTCTTTCCATAGGGGATGAAAACACACCATCCTAACATTTCTTATTTTTGACCACCCTAAGAAAACACACCACCCTGATTTGCATAGCAGATTCCAAATAAATTAAAGTCAAGAGAATGGAGGTAGGTCTCCCCTATGTGGTAGATTCTAAAAGTGGTGTTCATCTCTGCAGGAAGTTAAACACGAGGATTTCTTGTTCTTGCAGCTTGTGTTTTCGCGTTTACGTACCAAAGAGCCTCAAAAGAAGCAGAAATAAACCCTACATAAATTGTAACGATTTAGCTTCATTAATGACTTGCTTTTGCTTGGGTAAAATCAAGAAATCACCTAATCCAGTATGGGATGTTGTTCCCCCCCCCCAAGTTTCAAAACTAATTTCTCAAAACGGGGATTGCAGACTGCAGAAAACTAGGAACAAAATGGTAAAAATAAAAAGGACCTCTTGGACAACATCAGCTTTCTCCATCTCAACAAAGATTTTTGATCCTTGCTTTTGTAAACTATGCTTCCGTGAAACAGACTTGGACTTCCTCAGCAAGCTCTGGAAGACAAAAAGTGGATTTCTCTTCACGCCACTTCCAGATGATACAACTTGATCAACATAGAATGCAATTGGAAGCACAATCAGCCACTCAACAAACATGATGATCATAATCTCTTTCATCCCATTCATGCTGTCACCCAAGTTTTTCCACTGCATACCATGGGTACCCATAGAATCGCCGAGAAAAGAGTATTGCCCAAGCTCATATATACCTCGATAAAGAGAAAATCCAGGATATAACTCCATAACAATAATCCATCCTCCTGAAATGATAATGCAAAGATATAAATACTACACATGAAAATATTGAGAGAAACCAACCAAAATTTGATGCATTTTCCCTATTTTCATGAAGCAAGCACGTTGAGCCTACACAGTAGTTGCATCAAAACCCAAACAGATTTAATCTAAAGTTGTAGACATTAGACTTTTCACTATGTATCCCCTAAACCCACTTGATTTCTATTGTAGCATAATGTGCTGAAAGAAACAATGTACAACCAACTTTGTTCCCGGGAGAGGGGGGGGATTCTTTCACCCATTGACACAGCTGCATCTACCTTTGAAACAAATCACAAGTATGAATGGCCTAACTAAGTTTCCAGACAATATAGGTAGAAACAAATTTATGAAAACTTACTTGGAAATGAGGTATCTTGAACAAAATTCTGAAATAGAAATCCTCCTAACAGCCCAGTGCCAAATGTCAGTAAATAACCTACAGCTGTAACAAGTTGGGCACAGAACATTAGCACCAAAGACAATTCAGCAGACTTCTATATTGCAAAAAGGCAGTATTGAGCCCAAAGTCACACCTCTAGCACTTAAAACGTTCGAGAAGATAGGGGCCACAAGAAATGCCATTGAAATCTGCAAGTTTATATAAAGGAAATAGAATACGAATTGAATGCTGTAGTCATTTGTTGTGAAGATTTTTAGTCCTACAGAGAAAGCAACAGGAGGCATTGAGAAGAATATAGCAAAACCCTTGATGCTTGTAAAGGAAAGCAAACGGTGGAGTTAAGATTTGATTACCAATAAGTGATCCGAATACCACAAAACATATCATGTAGATAACAGATAAAGCTAGAAAATAAGCATAGGAAATTGTCCAATAAGGGCCATCACCAAGCCCATGCATCTTCATCATGATGCGTAATCGTTGTTGTTTTTCGTAAACCAGAGCTGTCAGCACGACCTGCACCAGAATACAAAAATTCTTACAAAACAAAGTATCTTAACATGCCCTTATCAAGAAGAAACTGCAATACATGCTGACACATTTTAAGTTAAAACTGCATGCACAAAACCTACTAGTCCATGTGAAGTACAATAAATTAGAAACTGAGCAACATGCTGTAAAGAAGAATTAAGTTATTAGTTTGCCACCCACTGATGTGTGTTGTTTACCTGTGCTGTTCTTATATAGGAGATGGGGGGTGGAGGAGAGATACACATCATCTGGTTCTGTATGTGACTTAAAATTTTAATACCTCGACTCAATAGAAAGTTTCTAAAGGTTCTCAGACAAAATCTATGTCTTTACACGTGAAAGGTTCGATTTGTGAAAAGGGTGATTATTTTAGAGAGGCTTTACTCGCTAAATCAAAAGGAATTCTTTGATCTGAATTCACTCTTCTCATTCAAAGAATTGCGAGAAAATCAAAACTTAGTTATAAACTCAATACATATAATAAAAGTTAGAGCCGGGAGCCATTTATATAGGCTTATTAATATTGGAACAACTAGGAAATTGAGCTAAAAACATAATCTATTTAATTTATCTAATATTGCTCATAAATATCCAAGTTAATCTTCAGAAGAACCGAGTATCACATAGAATTAAAACAAACTAGAAATAAGTTCCTAAACCATGGAGGAATTAGAAGTTTAGAACTAATCCTTAGTAAGATAACCTAGAATCTAATAACTTGCTTGTCTAATATAAAGATGATCTAACACAACTCTCTACTGCTTGCTTGTGTGATTCACACAGCTGAAAATACATCACCTGTTAAGATGTCGCTGTATGAATCAAACTCTGAGCAAGAAATTATGGTATGCACAGTGCAAGTTTAGTTGATTTCTAATTTAGCCAATTCCAACAACCAATCCACTAATCAAAAACTAAGGATTAGTGTTGCTTGACAAAACCAAGCCCTTGTAAATTCTCGTGCATTATGGTAAGTGTCATGAGGTAATTGTTGCTTGACCCAAAGCAAAATGCTCATACCTACCTCTTTGCAAATGAACACAAATACACAATGATGCTTACCAAGCATGAAAAATATGGCGTCCAAGCAATCTGATCACACTTTGTAGCGTTTAAGCAACTAAGCATAAGTATCCTGCTTTAAATGTTTTGGAGATTTGAAGAGACTTTGGAGATGAGACTTGAGAGAAAGATTGTTCTTAGAATGGCAAGAACATCTTCGCAAGAGACCAAATTGACAAAGAAGGAAAAGAAAATGTAACATTATTGCTCCCCTCGGTATTTCCTTCATGACATTTAGTGTTAGTGAGAAAAGGGAATGGTTGCAAATAATTGGAGAAAAGGTTATGAATTTCGAAAAAATCGTATTTTCTAAACTGAGAGATGAGAGAAGAAGCTTGAGTTCTTGCATCCATGGAGGTTGAGAGAGAGAAGGTGGTCGACGAAGATGAAAGTGATCCTTCATCAGCATGTGACAATGACGTTGAAATCGACATCCGCTGTTTGAAAACGTGCTATTAGGACGTAAAAAAGGAGAAATGAGAGACAAATTCAAAGGCCACCCTTCATACTTGGCAATTGATTAGGCCAAAACATAGAAGAGGAGAAATATTAAATAAGGGAAATGAGGAATGAGAGAATATAGTCATTCAATTTGAAGTCCTTGACGATAAATAGGTAAGGGAATAATTCTCACATAAGTTGTTTTCTATTCTTTTCTCTTCAAAAAATGCTCCATTCCTTTCTCCATTACTTTTACTGAATCTCTTACAGAAATTCAATTTTTAGGCCTTGATGATAAATAAATAAATAAAACTTGATATTTCCTTATTATGTAGTTAACTCCCCCACTACTATCCAAATTTTATCTACTTTACATAATAAGATAGATAAGTTCTTATTACCTAGTATCCAGTTCAAGCTGCCGCTGACAATCATATCTTACATTCAAATGGACTTACCACCAGACATTTAAGTCCAATTACTAGGTATCAAAAACAATATTGAACTATGGCTACAAAAATTTTTAAGGGAGATTCAGATCCAAAACTTAATTTTAAAAGTGGCACTAGCAATGTGTACTTACAGGAAAGAGTGCTATAATAACATATGTGAAAAATTGCGCACTGAGGAGAGATGAAATATCAATGCTAAGCCGAGTTCCAGGCTTTGGCATTTCTTTGACAAACTCGAGAAGCATTCTGGTACTAGGTCCAAGCAGGAACTGGAGATAGGCATTAGACACCTGTAATATAAGTATTGAATGTATAAGTTGTACAGAAACATCATACAGATCAATGTAAGGAAATAGCTAATTATAGCATAATGATTAGGGCATGGCAGAGCAAAAAATAGGGTGCCTTTAAAATTTAAAATTTAAAATTCAAAACCCTAAACCTCATTTTTATACGAAGAGGCTGTCACCATGATGAATATAATCTAATGACAAGTGACAATGAGAGATTGTACCAAATCATCAAATCTATAGTTTCTCAATGCCAATAAAGTGCATTGTAATTTCATGATATAGAGATCAGAAATTAGAAAAATGGAAACATAAGAGAGGGGTATAGTCTGACAAGGTCTTCAAACAAGCTATGAGTTCATAGCAAATACCAGATTCACTGAGCGTGGTACACGTATCAATGCCGACCTAGAAAGTCCAGTGTCATTCTTGAATGTTGCATTATACCACAAGCTCACATTAAAGTTGTTCATGTTTGAGTTAAGAAAATCGTATGCTGTTAAAAAAAGTAGATATTAAACATGGGAAAAGGAAGAGATTCTTGAGAATAGTAATAAAATTGTTATAAATTTACCTGCGACAAATTCATTTATCTCTCTTTCCGGGTTACCTTTATAATAACCCTTATACAGCTCATCATTAATGTCAGAAGAACTATTCCGCCACAGATGAAGACCTTGAACACAGGTTACATCTGTATACAAGACAAAACTTCAATAAAAATTCGCATAGCACACTAAAGACGGAGAGAGAAATTTCATCAACAACAATCATTATTTTGTGCACCTGGAGCCATGATGAGCATGATAAATGATTAAGTCTATCATGGACAAACAAGTGTACATAGTATTTAAAAGATAAAAGCTCGGGTAATTGCAAGTTAATTGTCGAATTAGCATTCAGTTTAGCTCAGGTTCAATCATTAATCTTCAACCCAATGTCAATTCAGTTCACAGGGTCTTTCAGCATGAATTTGTTTTAACTCACCCAAAGGACCAGATTATCATTCCTTGAGGGGAATGGAGAATAGGAACTTCATATGAAATCAACTCACCGTTAATAAGAGACCATAGATAAAAAGTCCGAGGGATGTCTAATCTCTAGGATTTAAAATACATTCAAGACCACAGATATTCGACATTCTAAAATGGATAGACTCGAACATTATTCTAACAATGTGTATAGTCTCAGAGTTCATTGTATCAATCTCAAAAAAGAGGAAGCATACAAAAATTTCATGAGACACCTTCCCAATTATACCCTTCTTTTCAAGCACAGCAAGTCACTTTCTCTGAAGCTTTGTCATCACTGAGTATTCAACGTGTATCTATATTGAGGCATAGAGCCATAGACAAAGAAGATTCGAAATAATGTTCGACCAATGATATGATGACATGTTATAAATTATGGAATGAGAGCTGTAGATAGCAAGAACACATGACTGAAAAATCATGCCTATGTACCATCCATCCCATCAAATAGTTTAAACTGTAGCAACATTTGATCATAAACCCAGTTAAAGAAAGTCATATACCTTGCTGCAAAGTTGACGACAGAATCTCTACGGGCAAAGAAAATGACAATCTAGACTGGCAGAGTGGTTGAACAAAGTACAGAGGGAGGCCTGAGGTGTAAGCAGGATCAAGAAAATTCTGCGTTTCCGGCATCGATGCTGATCCCTGGAGCAATTAAATGCATCAAGATATGATAACCTTCCACACTGTCAAGCAATGACAGATTGTATGCGGCATAACTAACCACTCACCAAGACATTGTTTGCCAAACTAAATAAAAGATTGGAGGAATTCACAGGGGATGTCGGGAACAGGTTGCTGGCCAAGCCTAGAAAGACACAAAATAACATAAGTAAACCAGGTTCCGTAAAAAACAAAAGTTAAAAGAATACACAGAGAAGAAAATATACTTTGACCAAGTGTTCGATTACTCCCAGTCACGAGTACAGTGACAGGACAAGATCCTGTCTGTCTACATGACTCACTAGGCAAGTCTGAAGATGCAAGAAAGTCAGTTCTAACAGCGCGATTTTGAGGATCTGGAACTTGAAGCAAGGCAGGCCATTTTTGGGGGGTAGGAATCGGACAACTGGAAGCTTGCTCCAATGTTGAATATTGGATCCCACATTCAGTTGTACCATTAACTTGAGCGCAACCACATCTATACTTTTCTTTGTTCAGTTCATTGTCAATCACTCTTTGTAAGGTGGAAAGAAGAACGCAAAGTAAAACTGGGAATATTATGAGACAACAATTTGAACGTTTATTTCGTCTCTGCAGTGTAAAGGTGAAATTCAGCAAAGTTGGGACAGTATTAACAGCATAATAACCTTTTCAATTTTTCATGACTGGAAATCTAAAGACTTAGCATTTGAGGACGCAGGATGCAAAAATAATCAGCAGTTTATGGTAAATTATATGCCATGTAAGAAGAAAAAAGAAAAGGAAAGTATCTACACCACACTTACAACAACAACAACAATGTCAAAGCCTTCATCCCCATCGAATGGGGTCGGTCGCATGAGTCAAGATTTCTATCAGCATGACATTTACAATAAGAAAAAGAAAAAAGTGCTATAGAAAAATGGACACCATCAATTATAAGCTTAAAAAACACCCAAAATCAAAGTCTCAATTACCATAGACTTCATGAATCACCCAATTAAAAATTTCACCCAAATTCACTACTTCACCCACATACTACCACCATTACAAAAATTTAGCAAATTATGTGAATATGATCGAAGTAAATTATTTTAAAACTCCTAAAACCAAACAAAAATCTGCAACAAATAACATCACATACCCTTGAAGACTATCATAAACCTTGAACAAAAGCTCAACAAAATCAGCATTTTAAATCTTAATAACACAAACCGACAAATGCCCAGGTAATGTAACAAATACCCATAATTAAAAACACCCAAAAACTTATAAAATCAAACCCAAATAATACTAAAAGTTTACATGAAATGCAGGAATAACAAAAAACTGGAAAGAGAAAATGGACCTGAAAAACTAAGTTTTTTCGGAGGAGAGCATTGGCTTGAGTAGAGAAACTGGCGCGCCCGTGTGAAGGAATTGCCATGGAGTTCTTGTTGAACAGACAAAGTTACAAACTGGGGTGATGAGAGTTTGACCGTTATAAGTTGTGATTTTCTGGGTTTTATATACTTTCCCACACGCAATAATCAAATCTTCGTTTTCTATCAAAATCGAAACCCCACAAAAGACAAAAGAAAAATCAACTCCTGTTATTTTGGTAAATTGCGTTGAACTTTCCGTTATGACAATATCCATCTGCTTAGTCTAAACACTCAAAAGAACACGGAAGTAGCACGTTGTTTGTTTATTTCATTTTGTTGCTTTTTTTTCAGCACTTTTGACTCGTGAAATTAGACTGTAACATATTCTAATCATCTTCGAATTATAACATACTTCGTCCTTTTTTTTTTTATACCTACGAGACTAAAGTATGGCACAAGAATTTAGGAGAGGAGAAAGATAGAACAAGGTAGTCTTATGCGCTAGTAGAGAGTAAGACATAATATATTGCCAAAAATGTTGGTGTTGTAAGTAATATGCAACTCCCTAAAATGAGAATCGTTGAAAGTATAAAAAAAAATGTTAGTACATATGAAAAATTGGCTAAAACTAATACTTCTTTTGTTTCCTAATACTTCCAACATTTGCAAATGGTACATGAATCAAATAGGAGGAGAAAGAGTGAAACATCGCCCATGTACTTGGATAATAATTTAAGGGTCTGTTCGGTATCACTATCAATCTACAGTTTTTGGTTTTATGAATGTAAAAGTCATATGATATCAGGGGTAATATAAACTCAAAATTACTCGTACCTATACTAAACATGTCAATTTTGGAAACTGACAACAGAAAACTAGAAAATTAGGGCCCGTTCGTTATCGTTTTTTGTTTCCAGTTTTAAGTTTTTTTGAAAACCAAAAACAAAAATATGGAAACCAGAAAAAGTAGTTTCCAATTTTCTGTTGTCAGTTTTCAAAATTAGCATGTTTACTATCAATATGACTAATTTTAACCTTATTATACAACTCATATCATATAATTCTAAAATCATAAAAACCAAAAACTGAAAACTGGCAGTGATACCGAACGGGCCCTAGGGTTTTTTTAAAGAGAGAAGGGAGAGAATAATAAAGAGAGATGAGCAGGTAGTATATCTTCCTAATTGTTACTAAGGACTTAGTGTGAATCAAATATAATAATAATGCACTATATTATCTTAATGTACTTTTTCTGAAAGGATTATCTTAAGGTAATTTATTTCAAATATTAATAAGTTATTAGTTACAGCTAGCATACTTTTTCATGTTTTGAATGTTTTTTTTTTGAAGTAAAAATTCATTCATTAATATAAAGTCATACGACATCTACAATAGAAGTCAGAAACTGAAAAATACACATCAAATTGAAAGAAACTTAATTCTAATATGGCAAAACCACGATCGTTGAGCAGAAATAACTCTTCAAAATACCCTCTTTCACATCGCTGTCTGATGCAGCCTTCTACGAGAGGGTCTAACGATCTGATGTAGTTTTGATGTAGAACTAGAATTGATTCAACCGATTGCACGCGAAGTACTGACCGCCGTTGCAATCCCGTACAAAATCCTATAAACAAATCAACCTTCAACTGGAGCCAGGGTCCAAACCCCGCTAACACACAAAGAAACCAAACTAATAGACCCGTCGTGAAGGGGGTGACTACAAAAACCATAAAGGAGACTAAAGTCATCACATAGATGGGACTTATTAAAAACTGCAAAAAAACGAAAAAAGTAAGAAAATAAACTAGAAAATGCAAAAAGGAGAGAAAGAGGGGCTTACCATGGACGAAAACATCCATGACAGCCCCTCTAGAGGGTTTTCTGTGAAAAGAGGAGAGAGAGGAGAGGAGGGGATAGCGGCTAGGGTTTTTTTTGTGTTCCTATCAATTACTTCGGAGTTCTGCTCATGTTTTGAATGTTAGCTAGTATAATTCTGAATGCGCAAGTGAGTATTATAAATTTTATAATTATATTGACTTGTTAGCGTACTTATTAGGAATGTGATCAACTTGGCTTTTTGAAGTCAAACATTGATTTAATTATGAGAAAAAATAGATTGCTGCGCTCTCGTGATCATTGTCCATGCAACTAATAAATTAACCAGTCAAATAACAATCTCAGATACAAACTTATATTAGCTATATTTAATTCGAACCAAAAACATTATTATTAGACTACATTCTGTTTAACTTATTTAATTTTATATTTCTAAAAGATAATTTCAGATTAGTTGAGATAAATCCAAATTAGTTAAGATACTATTTGAAGACTATGATTACTCTTTGTTATCTACTCCAGATTGAGACCAAAAAATGGGAATAAGAACCCATCTCAACCAAAAAAATGTATTTATGGCATATGAAAATGGTATGCTTGCAAATTCTTATAGAAAATTGATATGAATTTAGAGTTTAGAATTAGCAAATTCTTATAGATATTGAGCTCAGGATCAAGTATTCGCCTTTTAATTCGCTCGATTCTTTCTTTATTCTGGATAGATGATCTTGGGTCTGAATTAGACACGACTTAATTAGGTATAGTATTATAGCCCATTAACAACCCTAATAACCAGATTGATATTATATGTCTTACTTAATATCTTATCTTATATTTCACTCTAATCTACGCGAGCCACCTCATCAATGTAAAATTAATTGTATTAAATAATTTATATAATTGGATGAGGTGGCAAGATTAGAGTCATTTGGGATAGTAAATAAAAGATACGACTAGTCTTTTTTATCTCGTAATACACAACATATTAGTCGTGACAAGAAGTGAGAAAGAAATTAGAGGTGAAAAAAATGCTTTGATTACATTATCGATCAAAACTTGCGATGGATGATATAATGGAAATTAGACAATAATACTCAACTATGGTATTAAAAAACCCTTTGGTTTAGGAATTTGTTAAGGGTTAGTTATAGGAACAACAAGGTCAAGATATTAATGGTCGATATATATTGTTATTGACATTAAGTAGTTTGAAATTCATGAAATTTTTTTCCTCTTATTTTACGTGAAATAATTTAGATATAATTATTAAATAATGGACTTTCAAATATCTTTCGATATGCTTTCATTAAAAGAGAGAGGCCACCCCAACAACAATAAATCGAGGCTTGCTTATTCGCTAGTATTAGCACAAAACCACCATAATGTATAACAGATCCTAAACTATATTAGGTATGGGCGTATACTACCTCCGTTTTGTTTTAATTGTTACACTTTGACATTTTACACTATTCACAAATTGCACTTTGACCTTCATTTGTGATTTATACGTGAATAAAAACATAGTCATGTGAGATCTTGTTAGATTCGTCTTAATATGTATTTTATTAATATGTACATTTTATAATTTTTAAAAATACAAAACTAGATATATATATCCTTAAAGTTTTGCATTGGCATGCGTAAAAAGTGTAATAATTAAAAAGAAACGGAGGGAGTAACACATAAGTGATAGGACCTAGGATCTTTCTGAGCAATAACCTCCATGCATACGGAAAAATTGGATCCATGACAATAGATCTTAAAGGTACACATTTACCACCTCATGACCTCAGTCCTCAATCATCTTTCTTTGCTCATACTCGTAAGTTGTAGGCTTGTAGCCACAATTTGGGTATTATAATTTTTTAGGCTACCGACCTGGCCACCTTAACATTTAACAGCAATTCAACACGAAAACAGTTGCATGGAAAGTTAGGAGATGACAAAATGTCTAAAATTTTCATATTATAATCACATAATTTCACCAGATCGAAAATAATATATTATAATTTTAGTTTGAATGATCAAACGTAAGGGATTGCGTATTTGCGTACTTGCTTGGGAGTTGGGACTTATGCTTGATAGCGTATCTCATTCTCAGCACAACCTTGGCACTTGGCAGTACTAACCAGTAATATTTTTTAAGTGAAGTTCAGGTTGACTTGGACCAAATGATTGAATAATTAAAAGAAGAGCAGTACTTCCAAGAACTAAATAACAATGCTGCACATTGCATTTTTCAGAAACTTAGCTTGTTCATATGTTGCGGTGGATCATCCATCAAAACAAAATAAAAAGATATGGTCTCCCTTGAAGTAAACATATATTTGTATATGAAGCAAGGTTTGCCTCGTTCTATAATGTTCTTAGCTTAGATCCTAAGTGTCTTGAGTTTAAATCTTGTCAATTGAGGGTTATATATACCTGTATAGTGCACAAGTTATGAAAGTTTAAAGATCTACTTCCTACAAAATGAAAAAAGTTACTTATACAAAAACATACGTTAGTCTATAAGTTGTTGGATCTGTTTCACTGTATTTCAAAATATCAACTTTTTATAATCTTTTTCCTTATAGATAATTAATAATATTATATTAATGGTCAAAGTTGTGCATTGACATGTGCGAAAGTCAAATTGTATCGACTAAATGGGATGGAAGGACTAATAAATTTTCACCATCATAATTAGAGTACATAGTCTATTTCATTTCACACACATAATAAATAAGTAACCTTTTTAGAAATGGTTGTTTTACAAAATTTAATGAATTTTTAGTGATTGTAATTGTTTATCAAATAAAGGAATTAAGTTAGATTGTGAACAATATGTTTTAGCGACAATAATTTAACAACTATTAACGAAAAAGTTTGATGAAGGTTCGAATCATTGTAAGATATACTTTCCACCATGTGAAATTTTCCAATATACAAAGTTACCACATAGAATTTCCCAATAATTTTTAGGAGTTAAATAGTTGATGGTGATCCCCAATTTTAATTTTAATTACAAATTTTAGTATATATAATAATCACGGTTTGTTAATTAATATATTAAAGTTCGTTTCTGCTTTGTGATAGTCTCAATCAGCTTTTGATGGGTGTAGTCAATTCTCACTTTATTAGGAGATGTACAAATATCGTAGGTGTTCAAAATATTTTTGGGAGCCTCCTAGTCTAAGCCAGTTGATTCTAGCCATCAATGCTTTAAATCCTAAATAAAATTACTTTAGTATGAATAGTAGCATCGATATGAAAATCATGGTGTTGTTGTAACTCTAAGAGGCTATTTTTTGCGTCTTCATTCTCTTTCTAAACATTAAAATAATTAGACTATGTTAGCTTCTATAATGCACTTTAATTATCTTCATGATGTCCCAACAATACTACTTGATATAAAACCTATCCTGATGAGTTTTCTTTTGTGCCCAAGAGTTTTTTTTTGTTCCTTCCTAAATTATTTTATCTTGAAGTGGAGGATTTTGGAATAAAAGATAATAAAGGAGAGTTGGACCAAACTGTGCGCGCGCACCATGTGAAGGTGCATGCGCACAAAGTGAATGTCCAAATCAAAAAGAGTCTGAAGGTTTTGTGCGGGGGCACTAAGCTTTATGTACGTTGCGCCTTTGTTCTTTTTATCCAATGCTTCCGTGTGGTTATTGATATTGCTTTTGTAATATTCCTATAATGTCATTTCTTGAACATAAGTATGTGTTGATGTGCCTCTTCATCTTACTCTATGGAGGTTATATAGAGGTCACAACACACTTATGTCTTCCCCTATTAATGCAGGCATTGATGACTCATTATGTTGTTGCTTACAAAAATATTGTTCCTCGTCATATATTGTTCATTTTTTAAGCTTTTTGTACGAGGTTCTTATGTTGTTCATGGAGAGCATTTTATATACTTGACTTGTTCACCTTTCTCTTCATTTCTTTCCCCAGCCATGAGTTTACGTGGCTCTAATCTCTCACCCAGAAGTGCATTTGTGTAAGAGTACTGGTGTGTAAACTTTAGGGAACGGAACGACGAATGATTATGCATCCCAATTGCCGATTATCGATTTCAAGTCAGTGGTATATTACATGATATATCATTAATGTTCTTATCCTTTTATCTTATTCATCCTCTTTTATTAGCCTTAAAAAGCCCTCTATTTCCAACGCTACCCACCCAGTCTCAAGAAGAGATAAATTGTTTCTATTTTTTTTCTCTTCATGACTTTTACCAACTCTACTAACTTTCTCGTAAAAGACTGATAAGTCGATAATAGCTCATAATTCAGATGCATTTTTTAGTCTCATTTAGCTTAGTTTGATAGCATTTAGGACTAATTATTGCATTCTTTTGGCTTTTTCTAGTTCCATGTCACTTCACGGGGAGTTTTCTTATGTTTGAGTTACTTTTCAGGTTAATCAAACATCTTCAATCTCTTGTGGGGCGTTGGATCGGAGGTAGCTATGGGATTCAATGTGGGCTGAAGCAGGTGAACACGGACGTGTCATATCCAACACGCCTGTGTTGTTTCACTGGATTCGAGGCAGAAACTACTGGAATGACATTTTGAAGGCTACACGCACGTGTCATTTTTGACATGTCCGTGTCACCTATTTTTCCAGAAGAAAGAATAGTAGGAAAAATATTCATATATTATCAATCATTGATGTATACTATAATTTATAGATTGTCAATTTCAATGTTAATCTGAAATATGTTAAGTAAATGCAAATTAACGGTACAAGTTTGTAACTTTTGAAAAGAGTAGGAAAAATATGATTATATTTATTGCCTTGTTATTTGATTATGATCTAAATGAAAAAAAAAATTGAATAATTTTTTTGTATTTTTGGATTTCTTAAATTCTCAGTTGGGTTGAATATTTCAGGCTCCAAAAAACTAAAATCCTAGATCTACCCATACTTAGAGTATAAAAATAGTGAACCAAACTACCCTAGGTGGTGTTGTAAACAACCAACGTTAACACCAAATGTAGCTATAAAATTTGTAAGACAACAAAAACAGGAACTAAATTGGTTACATGTGAAAAAGTCACCATTATTATTTAATGATCTTCAAAATCGTTGATCTACCTTGGTTTACTTTACACACATCAACCCATCAACGCGCCTTTGCAAAATAATACACGCAACTTAACTCCCTCCTTCAATAGTCAAAGTCAACTAAAACATGTAAACTTAAAAAACCCAACCCATTTAAAATCCATTACTCCAAAAACCAAAGAAACACCCAAAACTCTAAAGTAGTAAAAAAAATGGAAATAAACAAAGGGATTCCATTACTATTCCAGCAACTAAAAGCTTTGTTCTCAAAAAACGCATTACTTTCATGGCGTCACAAATGGGCAACCATTCTTCAACTGTTTTCTTCTTTAGTTTTCATTTTCTTGATGTTTTGTATCCAAAAAGCAATTGAAGCTCAGTTCAAGAACACTACTCATTACGACACCGTTTTGGATCCTACACCTCTTATTTCTCCTTCTATTCCACCTTGTGAAGATAAGTTCTTCATCAAACTGCCTTGCTATGATTTCGTTTACAGTGGGAATTCAAGTATTAATATCAACCGTATTGTTTCGAGGATCATGGCTAACAATCCTGGCCGTCCAATTCCTCCTACTAAGGTTCATTTTCTCTCTCCTCTTTTTGTATTTTTAAATTAATTGGATTGCTAACATAACATAGTATTGTTTTTGGGTTGTGTTTAACTGTTGATTTAGTAAAAGTTTGACTCATCACATTTTACGGTGTCCTTATTCTATCTTTAGTAATTATATTGTTAGGAATAACAAGTTAAATTAGGGGGAGAATGGGGTTAGCATGATAATAATGGGCGAGATTAAGTCGTTCACTATTTTAAGCAAAATTGGCCTCAACACTATAAACTAGACTCGAGTGCGTTCAACACTATAAATTTTAACCAGTAACCAAACTACCACAAACTATTGCTGGGTCGGTTTTGTCATAAATAACGTTGGATGTACCTTTTCAAAATAGTTTATGATATATGCCTACCTATAACATGTAGTGAAAAGTTACCTAAAAAGTTTCTAAAGAGTTAGTTATCTTTCTATTGTCCCTACATAAATTGAGTGGATATGTTCTACGTGTTTTTGGTTTAAATCATAAAATAGTCTTGTTTCGACTTTTTGCGATCCAAGTTCGCTTTGACCTTTAATATCTATTGATTCGTAATAATAATAAAAAATAAAAACGTTGGATATTATGAAAGTAGTTTATGGTGTTGAGCCATACCTATAACATGTAGTGATATTTTTGCCTAAATATTTTCGATAATATTTAGTCTATCTTTCTAATTGTCCCTACATAAATTGAGTGGATGTGTTCTACTATGACTAATAGTTTGTAAATTTTTTGAAGTTTCGTTTATATTATAGTCTTATATAACATTTTTTTTTTAGAATATAAAAAGTTGATAGGTGAGGGTAGGGTATATATGGTCCAACTATTGTGGAGTGATTTTATGTTAAATGATTCCACATTTTTTGAGTCTTGGATACTGTGTACAAATAATTCAAGAGAATACCTTTTTCTATTAAACATTAGGTGATCCAAGTTGTCACTTAGTTTATTCTATTTCTTTATACTAACAGTTAAGACTGTTTGATAGTCAAACTTTCATTGTTTTTGGTAATTGAGACTTCGGATTTCCTACGTGACCCCGTTTACACATAAGCATTATTGTTATTTTGTGATTGAAACTGATTAGTTTGTTTTTTGTGGTTTTTCTTATATGTAGTTACTAACTTTACTAATTAAAACTAACTTTTGGTCTCAAGATTGATTTTACTAATTAAAAACTAATATAGTGATTAAGATTGATTTTTTTACCAGCTTTTACCAATCATAGTGTTGAACTATGCCTTGAATTGAATACGGGGTCTCACTTTTCGGTATATGCTGGTTAATATATTGAGTCTATTTTAGTTTCGGGTTTAGGTCCATCTGTTTAGGTTAATTAGTAGGGTACTATATAAACCCTATAATTAACTCATGCCTCCATATTCTTTGTAATCTGTACTCTCTCCTAAACCTAATGGAATCGTCTCTCCTCTGCCTGTAGACGTAGCTAACATATTATTAGTAAACCACGTTAATTCCTTGTGTCAATTGTTCATTATTTTTACTTCGTTAATTGCATATGTCACAACACATAATAAATTCTTACCGAAATCTAATACTCCTACATGGCTACATCCAATTCGAAATTAATGCAATACATTCACTTTCATGATTATCAGTGCACAACTTTGAAACATATATATTCAATTTTTGATGTGCAAAAATTTAATAATTAGACTTTTTGAAACATATTTATTAAGACTACTCTGATAGCATTTTACATATGTACCACTCTATTAGTAAAAACTTGTGGTTAAAGTTGGTATATGAATAGTGTAAAAGTTTCATTCTCAATTTAACATTAAACACGATAATAAAGTACCCACACTGATAATGACTCGATTCGACATGAATAATTAATGAAGTATAAGAATTTTATTGATATATCATGTTAATCTAATTAGCAATAAACGCGGTTATGATCGAATTGAAATCGAAGTGAGTGACTATCACACAATTATAACATGAACCAAGCTCGACTTGATAGAATTAATGTTTTTGATATAAGTTACCCAATCCAGATTAGAACGATACTTAAAGTTACATAATCCTTACAGTAAATTATCCAAATCGACTTGGAATCATTGATATGAGAATTGTCTATTGATTTATCATTCTAGTCTGATTAGCAATAGACCCAAATAATATAATATTAAATCAAAGACTTATGAACAAAACTCGATCTAGACGACTCATTTACCACCTTGTTACTAGAAACTTCAAACATATTAAATATTCCAAAGGTGGCATGCAATATGGGAGGGGCGCAACCCCCCTGTTTCCAAGTTGGTAGACTGGTGGCGTTATTGTTGTGATCTTTGACTTGATTTAAGGCAAGGAAAGACACATTAGTTAGTTTTCTTTCATTTTCTTGCTATTGATTTAGGCCACCGAATTGAATTGAATTGAACTGAAATTAAGCTCAAAAGAACAGGCAGGATTCGATTATGTTGTTTTTACTTAAAATGATTACTAGTTGAATAATATGGGCTTTTCGAACGGCTAGGAGAAGTAATATTCACAAGATCACATTCACCCTATACTTTCAACTTTCAAGGATGCTTCTCTGTTGATCATGGGTGCTACAAATTTATATTTATAGGAAAAGATAAAGAACAACAAAAGGATTAAATGACACTTAGAAATCAAAAAGCTTCCTCATTCATGCTCAATGAGAGAAATGAATCTTAGACCACTGTGACATTCAATTCAGGTTGAGTCAGCTTTACAAGTGCCACTTGCTTATCCAGGTTAGAAGCTTTACAACAGAAGCTGAGGTTGATGCATGGTTACTTAACCAGCCCATGTATAGTCCAGGCGCATTGCATTTCATAGAGAGAAATGGGACAACAATAAGCTATGGTGTTCAAACTAATTCGACAGCAGTACAACAAAGAGGTAAGTATGAAGATCCTACCTTCAAGTTTCAGATTCCACTTCAGGTTGCTGCAGAACGTGAGATAGCGAGATTTCTTATTGGAGGTATCTTTCATTTTTTGCTAGTCTTCGTGATCCTTTTTTAACACTATCTGCTTATTGTGATGTTTAACCAATTATGCTTTATGTTTGGATTATTTGCTGGCTCAGATCCAAATTTTAGCTGGACAGTTGGTTTAAAGGAATTTGCACACCCTCCTCAAGACCCATTCTCTGCTATTGGCACTATCGGTCCAACCTTTTTCCTCGCAGTTGCCATGTTTGGTTTTGTGTTCCAATTGAGTTCCCTGGTGATGGAGAAAGAACTAAAACTTAGAGAGGTTATTACCCTATTCTTAGAAGAGTCAAATGAAGTACAATAAATTTCCTTGAGAAAATCTCTGCAGTACATTAAAGATTAGACCTCTAATTTATGTTGTTCCTTTTTCAGGCGATGAGTATGATGGGCCTGTATGATACTGCCTATTGGTTGTCTTGGCTAGCTTGGGAGGGCGTTCTTGTGGTTGTTTCATCAATTTTTATCGTACTATTTGGGATGATGTTTCAGTTTGATTTTTTCCTGCACAACAATTTTGCAATATTGTTTCTCGTATTCTTTCTTTTCCAATTGAACATGGTGAGTTTCCTGTTCTCTTTTTGGTGATTTATCAACTGCATTTTCACCGCTGATTTAAGATCACATGACATAATATTGTTTAGAAATTATTTTGAACCATCATAATACTACAATGTTTTTATCCACTGAGCTCTTTTTTGCTCTTACCTATGTCAGACGGTTTTTGCATTTGCGCTATCAGCCTTCATTAGCCAGTCATCTTCAGCCACAAACATAGGATTCTACAACTTTATTATCGGCTTAATCACCCAGGTTAGTTTCTCTAATCCGTTTGAGAATTATGGGTTAAAAGTCAGGGAAAGCAATATACTTGCTCACTGATGGTTATCTTATATTGTGCAGATCGTGACAGCATTTGGATTTCCATATAGTGATTCATTCTCTCAAACATACAGAGTCATATGGTCCTTTTACCCTCCAAATCTGCTCGCCAAGGCTCTTAATATGCTAACAGATGCAACTAGGACAAGTCAAGACCCTGGAATGAGCTGGAGCGGACGTACAAGATGTGCGCCCAATGATGATGACTGTATTTTAACAATGGTGCGTCATATCCTACATATTTTGATACTCTACTAATCATTTCCTTAAATCTGATCTTTATCCTTTTTGCATGTCCCTTTTTAAATATATTTCCATCTTTGCTTGGTCTCTTTTGACGTTTTAGTAATAACCATTAATTGCTTCATCCCATGACAGAATGACGTCTTCATATGGCTTTTAGGGACGTTTGCTATGGGGTTTGTCTTGGCCCTTTACTTTGATAACATAATTCCAAACCCTTATGGAGTACGGAAATCAGTGTTCTACTTCTTGTTCCCTGGATATTGGACCGGCAAAGGCGGAAGCAAGGCAGAAGGTAGCCAATCCTTTTTTTTCTTTTACATATTATCCAGTTTTCCCTAGTGTCATGTATCAGCTTTTTCCAGCTAATAAAAAGCTCTTACATTGATCCATCAGAGGGTGGTATTTGTACTTGCTTTGGTTCTTCCTCACAACTCGAGCACATAACTCCTGATGACGAGGATGTTCTTCAAGAGGAGGTCACTGTAAAACAGCAAGCACATGAAGGTGGTGTTGATTCAAATATTGCAGTCCAAATACGTGGCCTCGCAAAGGTTTATCCTGGATCAACAAGTCTTGGATGCTGTAAATGCAAGAGGACCCCTCCTTATCATGCTCTCAGGGTAAAGAATGTCATAGTTTCTGTGTTAGACAATACCAATGCACGAATAGCGAGAAAAGCTATGCCTATGTTTTCTATTGTTTCTGTTAAAATTTGCATGTTTGGGACAAGGAAACATACCGGGATAATGAACATGAAAGATAAATTGTGCTAAAATATTGACATTATCTACTTGTTGCTTATTTTGAGAAACTTGTTTGAAAAACTGGGACATAGGACCCCAGTGCCTACAATGTGTCATTTCCCACCCTAAATGCTGGCCATATTGTAAATTATTCCAGGCAATTTCGGTTCCTGTTAGTTTAATGCTCTGGAGTTTTTAATTCAATAACTGATTCATCAATTTCTCCAGGGCTTATGGGTAAATCTTGCTAAGGATCAACTATTTTGCCTTTTGGGACCCAATGGAGCTGGAAAAACTACTGCAATCAATTGTTTGACTGGGATAACACCGGTGACCAGTGGAGATGGTATCAATTAGTTTTAGAATTCATACCTTCTGTTTAACTTTTTATTTTAGTTCTATGATAAAAAGTTTCTCGATATTACTGTTGATCCACAGCATTGATCCATGGGCATTCCATCCGAAGCTCTGTTGGCATGTCAAACATTAGAAGAATGATCGTCGTGTGTCCACAGGTAGTCTTCTTACACTATGATTTTACATTTCAAGTGTATATAAAGGATGGCAGCTTCTAAATTCTATCAACCTCAACTACCTTATTTCTTGCACCCTAGTTTGATATTCTGTGGGATGTATTGACTGGTCAAGAGCATCTCTACCTCTTTGCAAATATAAAAGGTCTACCTGGTGCAACAGTTTCGACGGTATGTATCCCATATTAACTCAAAATTTAATAGTCTCTGTTCTTTGATCCTTCAGATACGACATTCTGTCCATTTTATTCAGTGATTTTTTCGGGACCATGATCTCAAACTTTCTTAATTACGATCACATACAATCATTTCAACTTCGTGTACGTACTTCAGATAGAAATTGAAAATTTTACTATGATATTCAGGTTGTTCAGAGTTCATTGTCAGAGGTTAAACTAAATAATGCCGCAAAAATGAGAGCTTCAAGTTACAGTGGCGGAATGAAACGACGTCTAAGTGTCGCAATTGCACTCATTGGTGATCCTAGAGTAATAATATTGGATGAACCTGTAAGCATGCAATTCATCAAATCTTGTTATCTATACATTAGAATGAAGCATGTGCTATAAGTTTGTCCTTACATAAAATCTGCAGACAACAGGTATGGATCCAATTAGCAGGAGACATGTATGGGACATAATAGAAAATGCAAAACAAGGACGAGCCATTATTCTAACTACACACTCCATGGAAGAAGCCGATATATTGAGTGACCGCATTGGTATTATGGCTAAAGGAAGACTCCGATGCATTGGAACTTCTATCAGATTGAAATCACGCTTTGGGACTGGGTTCATTGCTAATGTGAGCTTTGTTGGAAACCTTAATGGAACCCCAGCCAACGGAGATGCAACTGATATGAACTCCCACGAGCCTGTTAAACACTTCTTTAAGCATGTATGTTACAGAGGATTAAATGTTTTACTTATTAGTTATTCCTTTATAAATCATCTTTTTGGTGTCTAAATAATCACTTATCTTGTTGCAGCATCTGGGTGTGGTGCCTAAAGAGGAGAACAAATCCTTCCTCACTTTTGTTATTCCGCATGAAAAAGAGGAGTTATTGACGGTAAAACTCTACAGGCATTTTTATTTATTTAGGGAGTGATTGGTTAGGCGGAAAACATTTTCCTGAAAAAAGTGTTTTTCATTTTCTTTAGTTTGGTTTATAAGGGGTGGAAAAACAGTTTTCTTATTTCTTAAAGGAAGGAATGCGACACATTCCTCCCTATTCTTCACCTTCCTCTTTTCCTTCCTCCCATCCACCCTCCTTTCATTTATATTCTTCTTTTTATCTCTTACTTTTTATCCAATGAACTAAACCAAAGGTAAACTTATCTACAATTGTGTTTTCCTTGGAAACTTTTTATTATGGAAACTCCTTTTCCATTGACTATGAATCTGTCGAACCAAACGGAGCCTTAGTCACTGACTTCATTTCTTCTGAAAATATTGCTGCTCTTGTTGCTTAGTAAATTCTTCAAGATTTATTGTGTAAACAGGTGTTTTTTGAAGAGCTTCAAGCAAGGGAAGAAGAATTCGGTATAGCTGATATCCAGCTTGCTCTTACCAGTCTGGAAGAAGTTTTCCTAAATATTGCAAGACAAGCCGAGGTGGAAAGTGCTGCTGCTGAGGGAAAATTGGTCACCTTAAACCTCACTACATCTGAAACCTCGGTTGAGGTATGTATGTTCAATGTCACAAATTACGATAAAACAAAATGTGCTTAATTCCCTCACTCTGATAAGATTAGAAGTGAAAAGAGCTTTCTAAACTGACCTCAAACCCTGATAATTTTGCATACAGATACCTGTTGGAGCTCGGTATGTAGGGATACCAGGAACAGAATCTGCAGAAAATCCTAGAGGTGTTATGGTAGAAGTGTACTGGGAACAGGATGATTCTGGTGCTTTGTGCATTTCAGGTCACTCCCGGGAAGTTCCTATACCTTCAAATGTGGAGCTACCTATACCACCCACCGTAGCCCGTCGAAGTGTATTCGGTCAAAGGGAGAAGATTCATGGTCTTGTTATCAACCAGAACCAGATTTCTGAAACAATATTCCAGTGATTGAAGCTTTGCACATTTAGTTTTACTTACATGATATATTGATATCCTATACTAGATAGTGACCCACTTATACCTTTTTTTTCGTTTCTTTTTTTCTTTTTGTTTACATACTCATTTATTTGTATATGAAAGAATAATCAAAATTTTGCATGATTAGAAGATTGTATTTATTGATCTTTTTTCTCCTTTACTACTTTCCCGTTCCCCCTGACAAAAGATTTGTAATACTTTGTACAAGTAATCTGCTTTCCATACACTAGTTTGTACTGATATATTGGTTTAATGAAAGCCGAAATAATACGAGATTTGCAGCTTGTCTTGAGTTTTGCTTTATAATGAAAGCTGTTAGTCGATGCGTAGCTTTTTTCTAAGGTCATGCATGCTTAGTTCCTTCCCGGTTCCACTTATATCATCCCCTTGCACACACACCGGTGACACCACCTTAGCTACCAACTTTATGTCGGAGAAAATTTATAGTAAACCCGGTAGTATTATGCTCATGGACCATGATACGCTATGAAGACTAAAAACAATAAATAACTAGCTCTGCTCTCCCTCTCTCTAGTTTTTACGTTATTGTAATAATAAGTTGTTAAATCTTGTAACAAACTTTTACTTTATGTTACTTTGTATTGCTTTGCTACTATAAGTAGCCTACGGTTTCTTCTTTTCCAACTAATGAAACCGTGATTCACATTATGTGAACAGAGAAGTTCTCTCTACATTTTCTTCTCTATAGTTCTACATGAAATTATTTCTTCTTTGTTAATTAACATGGTATCGGGAGCGAGGTTTTGCTCAAAATTTGTGTTTCCTTTCATTAAATCGTTTGTATATTTTGTCGAAACTCCTGAATTCATCAATTTTACGCAAAAATGGTGGAAATTGAAATCAATCGTGACGATAATGGAGGCGATTCAAATTCTAACTCAAATTTGAATCATGCAATCACTTGGAAATGTAAGTCTTGCTTACAATGATCCTTACTACATTACTAGTTACGATCAAGTTGTTAATAAGCTAGTTTCTATCAACCTCAATGGTAGTAACTTCATTAGTTGGAAATGCAATGTTAGAAGAGCTTTGATTACGAAAAATAAACTAGGTTTTGTTGAAGGAACGATTGCTAAACCCGATGAATTGCATACGGATTATAATTCTTTGGATGAGGTGTGATTATCTTGTAATTTCTTTGGTTGATGAATTCTATGAACGATGAAATCGGTGAGAATTTTACTTTCGTTGAAAGTTACGCTCCAACTATGGGGAGAAATTCTTTGAATGTTATGGACAATCTAATGGTCCTCGGATTTATCAATTGAAACGAGAATTAGACAATCTTAAACAAGGGAATCAATCTATTATGGTCTATTATGGGAAGTCAAGCGATTTTGGGATGAGTTACATAATTTGAGGAGTTTGCCATCTTGCACTTGTGGTATTCTGTCTAAATGTAGCTGTGATTTCTTGAAAAGATTGCATGAGTTTGATTACGAAGAAAAATTGATGCGGTTCTTGTTAGGTCTCAATAGTGGATTTGATAATGTAATTAGTAGCATCCTTGCAATGGATCCTCTTCCATCCATTAGTAGAGCTTTCTATATTGCTCAACGGATGGAAAAACGGAAGGAAGATAATTAGTAGTACGAATGTTGTGCCGGGGAAATAATGAAGTTAGTGCTTTTTCTTTGTTCAACGAAGCATCGATACTAATAAGAATTCTTACAAGAAGGATTGGAAGAAAGATAAGGTGGACATGATTTGTGATTTTTGTAAGAAGCAAGGACATACTAGGGATACTTGTTTCAAGTTGAAGGGATTTCCTAGGTGGTTTACAAAGAAGTATGGTGTTACTTCAAAGATTGATGCTCATGTATCTCGCTACGGATCATGCTTTGCTTATGAAGCGAGATGATCCTCTGGAATTCTTTCTTTGGTCCATCTTTATTCTTCTCATAATCATGATGCTTTTGAGTCTAATATGATGCAATCTATCATGCATGAAGTCATGAAAGCTATGAAAGGAAAGCGATTGTTGGAGAATCTTCCAACAATTATGTCTCATATGCTAAGCGTACGCGGCATCGGGTGTATCTTCTTCACCATCATCATGTCTCGATATATGGATTATTGATTCGGGAGTTACGAGACCACATGACTTTTAACAACAAGTTATTTGATCATAAAAGAACTTTGTCTAAGAAAATTGCAATTGGTTTGCACGATGGAAGTTACTCTTATGTGTGCGAAATTGGAAACATTGTTATATCTCTTGATCGATTCTCAAAGATGTTTTGTTTGTGCCTAGTTTTAAGCATAATTTGATTTCGGTTGGGAAATTGATTGCGATGCTAATATTGAAGTAATGTTGAGGGCACATGAATGTATTTTTAGTGCAAAACATGATTCTCATATTATTGTTTCATCACCTAAAATAGGTGGCATGTATTTGCTTAATACATCTCTAGATTCTTTCAATACTTCTACACTTAAAGCTTTTCCTATTGTTACTATTGTAGCTGTTTCAGATTCACAAATATATCCTTCTTCTTCACAAAAATCTTCCTCAAAAGTTTCCAAATCCACAGTTCCTTCTCTTGAAATATTACATGCTAGGCTTGGTCATATCTTATTGTCAAAAATGAAACACTTAGGTATTTGTGACGCAATACTTTGACGAGAATATGTTTGTGAAGTGTGTGTTTTTGCTAAACACCACAAAGTTCCTTTTCCTAGAAGTTTAAATAATAGGGCGACTAAGTGCTTTAATCTTATACATATTGACCTATGGGGTCCTTACAAACACTAAAACTCTCACGAGATATTTCTTGACCATTTTGGATGACCATAGTAGGTGCACTTGGACTTTTCTCCTTCATAACAAAATGCAAGTTACAAGACCATTTCTAGTTTCTTTCTTCAAATAGAAAACCAGTTTCATACTACTATTAAAGTTGTTAGGTCTGACAATGGGATTGAAATCATTCAAGATCAATGTCTCTCATTATTCATGAATAAAGGTGTTATTAATCGGAATAGTATTGTTGGTAGACCCCAACAAAATGGGCGTGTGGAGCGCAAGCATAGGCACTTGAGGTTAGCAAGGGCTCTTAAGTTCCATGCTAACTTACCTTCCAAATTTTGGGGTGATTTGTTTGTTGACAACCACTTATTTAATAAACCTTATGCCTTCCTCGTATTGAGTTGGAAAACTCCTTCGAAATTTTATTGTCTAAACCTCCCGATTATTCTATGCTCAAAGTGTTTGGAAGTTTATGCTATGCATACAACATGGATAGGTCTAAAGACAAGTTTAGCCTAGAGCCAAAAATTGTATATTTTTGGGCTATCCTTTTGGACAAAAGGGTTTTAAAGTCTATGATTTAAACTCTCATAAGTGTTTTGTGACCGGGGATGTAATCTTTCAAGAGAATTCTTTCCTCTTTCATGATAAATCCAATCTTACAAATTCTACAACTTCTATGGTTACACTGTTTACGTTGATGATCCTCTTCTTATTTCTCCCCTTTGGTAATAGTCTTTCACAACATAACAAGTCCGGGTCCGCACATCATAATACATCTCTTGATGCTACATCTCATAATACACCACATCATAACCTTGATAATTCATCCAATTCTCCACATATATTTTCTCTTGCAAATACTCATGATATTTCCCCGATCATGTCTACTTCTTTGAATCCTGCTTCTACTTCTGATTCTACTTCACATAATAATATCAATGATTACATTAATCATGAACACCATATTTCTCCATCTGATACAAATTCACAAAATCATTTTATTGATCCTCCTCGTTCTGTTATTAGACATTCCAGTACACACACAAAACCACCTATTAAACTACGAGGACTTTGTGTGTCCTACTCTTCCTATGTCTTCTATTTCTCATTTTTTTTCGGTAAGCACTAATCTCAATCATGTTCCCGAGCCTACTTCATATAAGCAAGCTAGTCAATATCACGAGTGGAGACCAACTATGCAACAAGAATTATTGGCACTTGAAACAAATGACACTTGGGATCTTACTACTCTACCTGAGGGTAAGAAAGCTATTGGATCTGTCTTCAAGATTAAACACAAGATTGATGGGACTATTGAGAGATTTAAAGCTTGTCTTGTAGCTACTGGTTATCAACAAGTAGAGGGTGAAGATTTTACACATACCTTTGCCCCTGTAGCAAAGCTAGCCACAGTTAGAGTGATCATATCTCCTCGCCTTTGCTAAAAAGCGGCCTTTATGTCAATTGGACATAAATAATTTCTTCCTCTATGGCTATTTAGAGGAGGAAGTATACATGAAACCACCTTTTGGTTATGACAAAGTCAAGTACTATGAAGTTTGTCTTCTTAAAATATCTCTCTATGGCCGAAAGCAGGGCCTGCGGACAATGGAACAAAGAGCTCATCATGTTCCTTTTCGGCCTTGGTTTTATTCAATCTAAGCAAGATTACTCCCTTTTCACCAGAGAACTACATGGAGAATTTATTGCTATTCTGGTGTATGTTGATGACATGGTCCTGACTGGTACTTCTCAATCTCAGATTGATATTATCAAACTTGAATTGCATCAGGCATTTATAATCAAAGATTTGGGAGAACTTCAGTATTTTTTAGGTATAGAGGTTATCAAAAATAAGTCGGGCCTTTGTTAGTCAAGGAAATATATTATGGATATCATCAAAGTTTTAAAACTTGATAATACCATACCTGTTAGTTCCCCATTACCTAAAGGCTTAGGTTTATCTACTGAGTTTGGGGATATTTTAGAAGAACCTGAGCAATATTGAAAACTTGTTGGCAGGCTTCTCTATCTAAATATCACTAGACCTGACTTGTCCTATGCCACTCAACATTTGAGTCAGTTTCTTCATTGTCCAAGGAAGCCACACCTACAAGCAGCATTATATGTGGTCAGATACTTGAAAAGTACATTAAACCTTGGATTGTTTTACTCTTCTACAAGTGATTTGGTGCTCAATGCTTATAGTGATGCTGATTAAAGCACTTGTACCTTCGGTAGCAGATCTTTAAGTGCATATTGTGTTTTCTTGGACTCACATTTAGTGTCTTGGAAAACTAAAAAGCAGAAAACATTTAATAAGTCCTCTGCTGAAGCAGAGTACAGAAGCATGTCTAGTACAGCTTCTAAAATTGTTTGGTTAGAAGGCTTACTTCAAGACTTGCAGATTCATGTTCATCTCCCTACTTATTTGCATTGTGATAATATGGCTGCTCAACATTTTGCACAGAATCTGGTTTTCCATGAAAGAACTAAGCACTTGAAGAGAGATTGTCACTATATATGTCCGAGAGTAAATAGAAGTTGGGTTTTCATCAAAACCTCTCATGTTTCCAGTCATCTTCAGCTAGCAGATCTCCTTACCAAGGCTCTCCTTGGCCCTTAGCATCAATTCCTTGTCTCCAAGCTTAGACTTGTTGATTCATCTTGCGTCCAGCTTGAAGGGGGGATATGAAGACTAAAAACAATAAATAGCTAGCTCAGCTCTCCCTCTCTCTATTTTTTCGTTATTTTAATGATAAGTTGTTACATCTTGTAACAAACTTTTACTTTACGTTACTTTGTATTGCTGCTACTATAAGTAGCCTACAATTTCTTCTTTTCCAACTAATGAAACGCGTGATTCATATTCCGTGAATAGAGAAGTTCTCTCTACATTTTCTTCTCTACAGTTCTACATGAAATTGTTTCTTCTTTGTTAATTCACATACACCAAAGACTATTTTTTGCTTATTGCTCATTTGAAATTCTCCAAATGACTTTCACAAGAAAGTTTGGACTTAGTGGGTCAAATCTCCCGAAGGTAAGCGAGTATGAACTCCTCCCTCGCCGCTCTACAGAGGCCTATTGTCCACGAAGGCGGATGACTTTGGAAAGGTATCTTTATTAGAACTAACAATCAATCAAAGAATAGGACGGGATGGGCTACCACTCTTCCCTCTTTGCGACTTTGAATGCGTCCGGAAGTCCCTAATCCATCAATATGCACCCGTCTTAATAAAGACTCGGGCACTGTGTGAGCAAAATTATACTCATTTCTAACTGCATCTGCTAGAATGAGCAAACTTTCTCAGATGGGAAAACAATTCTACTCATTTGAAAAAATGAGTAAACACTTTTGCCCAAATGCGCAAACATTTTTGCTCATTTTCTCAAATGAGCATAACTGTGTGCTCATTTTGAAACTGCAATATTGATTTCAAATGTGAAAATAAGTCCACCATTGATGAATATCGAAACTTCAATATTTATTTATGCCATTGATGAAGCCTAACTTTTTCAAATCATATTTTACAGTTCATTAATTTGATTGACTATGTTGGGAGAGAAACCATGAATGAAAGAGAAATTTGGAGGTAAGAAAAAATGGATAAGAGATAAATTTTGAAGTAAGAGAAACAATGGAGGTAAGATAAATTTAAAACTAGTGTTGATTCTTAAATCATCTTTTGCATATCAATCATTAATTCCGCCATTGAAGGAAAGAGAAATTTGGAGGTAAGAAAAAATGGAGGAGAGATAAATTTTGAACTAAGAGAAACAATGGAGGTGAGAGAAATTTAAAATTAGTGTTGATTCTTAAATTATTTTTTGCATTATCGATCATTGTTTCTGCCGTTGAAGAATTTTGGAAACTCTAATGTTGATTATCAAATCTTTGTGACGTTTGAGGGTTTTTCCTCAGTTTCGATTTCCTCAATCCTCCCTTTGTTTGATCTATAATTCGTCATCAACAAGAATCTCCAGCGGAGATCTGTACGAGGAACAAATAGATGAATATGACAGTAAGCCCCCTCCTCCCCTTCTCTCAATCTTATGTTGAGTTTGATCTTGAATTTATATTTTCAAAAATTTGGATTTCAAAAATGATTTTGGTATATATTGTTCTTGATTTTCGAAAATTGGGTTTCCAGAATTTTTCGAATGTTTTTCTTTTCTTTTTTTTCGTATGGTTTTCAAAATTGGTATATATTTTCGTATGATTTTTTTAATTTGTTTTGGGAAATGATTTGTCTGAATTTTGATTTTGGAATGATGATTGAAGAACTGGGTTTGTTTGCATGTACTCTTCTCTCCCTTCTAACGTCATCAATGGTCGAAGGATTCAAGTTCATGAAGATTTAAATCTTATTTGGGTGATTCAAGATCTGCGTAAATATTCAATTTTTTTTTATTTTGGTGATTTTTTTTCGAAAGATTGTAATTCATAAAAGATGATCTGAATTGAGCCGATGAAGATGGCTTTTTCTCTATTTTTGGGTGTATGTACATGATTCATTAACAAAGTTTAATTGCATATATTTTTGCCTAATTGCTGTGAAGTACACTTGATAGGTTGTCGTATACATGTCAAAGATAAATCCTAGCAAACCTTCTAACAATATAGTAGTGTAAGTAGGGTCGAATCCAAAGAAGATGGTTATTTTAGTTTAGCTTTCATATTGGAAAAACTAAACAAAGTCACGGATTTGGGATTGAAGGAATTAAACTAATGGAAATAATGATAATCAAATAAAAACGATCTAAGGCAATGGTTCACCATGTTTATAGTTCACAATCAATCAAAATATCATCAACAATTTAATTAGTCACATATTTAGAGCAATTGTTAATCCTACGGTCAACGCTCTCAATTCAATATATGCAGTACGGTCGCTAACATAATATGAATTGCTAATTGTAGGTAAGCCTCTAAAAAGTTGATCTTTCGATTATAACCCTCGTTAGCAAGATATAATCAAACAATTGATCAGGTTGCAATCGACAATAAAAACCTAATCAATTAGAGATATGAATGACCGATTAAATTATCAACAAATATTATTAATGAGTCATAGTATAAACATAGATTCCCAAAACCCTAGAAAATAAACTACTCAAACATGAATGAAATAATGAAAACTAAATCTAAGAATGAAAACATAATTCAAATAAATCAATCAATAAAAGTGAGAAAAGAAGAAAATACCTCGAAGGATTTCATTTTAATGGAGAAACAAGAATTAAGGTTCATGGAGAAAAAGAGAAGAGAACGTAAAACTATTCCAAAGGAAAAATAAAGCATGAGAGAGACCCCAAAATAAATATCCTTTTGCGTATTATTTTCCTCTAATCTAATCTCCAAATAAGTAAAAGAAAAGAAATAAGAAAATAAACTAATACAAGGAAGTTCGATGATTGGCCGATGATAGTAGATAATATGTTGTGCCCGACAATGACCTGAGCCCCTTATTTGCGTCAAAAGCTCAGGCGAGCAGCGACCATTGTGTGCTGGCAAGCCAGCGGGCCAGGCAGCAAGCTGCGACAAGAGCGAAGAAGGAAACCATTGGGCACAGGGCGTGTGCCAGTTTCACTGGGTCATTTTCTGAAGGATGTATCTCGAGCTCTAGGCATCGTCTATGGGAGTCTGACCTATAGTTGTGAAGCACTTCAAGTCTAGTTTCCAACAAAACTTAAATTTATGATCAAAATAGTGAACATATGTCGGTTCTTATCACTTTGCAACTAACGTATTTCTTCGTTTTCAACTCAAATTCACTCTTGGGAGATATGTCGCGATCCTTATAGAAGTTATCTTCACTTCATATGATTATAAGGCTCAAGAAAAACACCCATGAGCATATATTCATCAATCAATTCTTCCACTGCAAGAATTATCGTCCAAAATTGTTTCGAAAGCGTCCAAATAGCTATAAAACTACCTGAAACATTAAGAAAACCACAAACGGAGCATAATAGAGCACAAAATAGATAATTAATACTAATGAATCCTAAAATGCAACTATATGAACTAATATGCTCTAATAATGCAACCTAAAGGTGCTTAAAACTCTATACAAAAATGATTTATCAACATCGCACCCCCACCCCCTCCCAGTACGTGTACAAAAGTAAATGTAACAACAAAAAGACGAGAGGGAGTATTACTAAAGTTGTGGCCCCAACACGCCCCACCTACAGATACACCTCCTAAAATACAACACCAAAACCAAAATGAAATGTAACAAGTAAAAAAAAGACGAAACCAAGCTTGCTTGGTGTAGTTGGTTGGGGATTCATTTTGTAACCTTTAGGTCACAAATTGAAATTCTCCCAATTGTGTGGTATTTGGGGGGTAGGGATTCCCCCGTTCCTTTCTTCCCTACTCTCAAGTGTCAGGCTCGCAAATGCTAAGCCAAGATTACCGTGCGGATTGAGTTCTAGATAAGGTCATTCTCCTTCCCATTAAAAAAAAAGAAGCAATAAAAAAAGACGAGGGAGTAATGTAATAGCTAAAATAAAATATTTTAGCTAGTCATGGAGGATCTACTAAAGTGTTAGACTTTAAATTGGGCTATTACCAAATTGGTGGAGATCTGCATGAGTCATAACTTGACAAACATAACTAAGAAAAAAGAATGAACTAAGGAATGATTCGACAAAAACGATCTCACATATTAGCTTCTGTTTAGTTTTACTGAAAACTTTTCGAAACTGACTCGATGTATTCTATGGCGAAGCATCCAAAGCATAACTGCACTCTCACGTGATCTTTGCCGAGAGATAAGAGCATTTGGTGAAACCGGCTGGCAAAAAATGTTGAGTGCTGGCACGTCACAAAGGATGATTTTAGTTACAAAGATTTCTGAATGGAGAATACAAATGTTCATTAGTTTTTACGGTTTTTTCACCAAGTACCCCAGAGTTTTCGGTTTTTTCACGAGGTACCCTCGCACTTTTCAAAATACAAGGGGTACCCCTCAGTTTCATGATAATACATCCAAATACCCTTAATGACTAACGACGGTTAACTCCGTTAGTCATTAACCCTAATTTTTATTTTCAACTTTGAGTTTTCGGTTTATGGGGGAGGGGTGGGGGCTTTGGGCTGCGGGGGTTAGGGCGCGGGGAGGGGGGGGATCTTTGGGGCGAGGGGGTGGGGAAGGGGGCTGGCGGGGCTACGGGGGTGGGAGGCTGCGGGGAGTGTGGGGGGGCTTCTTTTGGCTGCGGGAGTGGGGTTGGGTGGTTGGGTGGTGGTGGGTTAGGATTAGGGTTTGAAGTTAGGGGTTAGGGTAGGGTTAGAAGTTAGGGTTTAGTTAGGTTAATTAGGGCGAATTAGGGTTGAATTAGGGTTAAAACTAACGGAGTTAACTGTCGTTAGTCATTAAGGGCCTTTGGGTGTATTATCATGAAACTGAGGGGTACTAGGTGTATTTTCAAAAGTGCGAAGGTAACTCGTGAATTTCCCAAAAACGCGGGGGTACTTGGTGAAAAAACCGTAGTTTTTATTTATTTGATTTCTTACAAGAAAAGAATAAAAAATAGAGATAAAAAGACACGGATGGACGTCTACAGAAAGATAAAATAAGGAGAGGTTGAATAATAGAAGAAAAATGGGAAGGTAAGTAAATGAGAGGAAGACATGGCTCTCCTTCCTTTAGAAAGAAAATGTTTTTTTTAAGAGGATTATTTTCTTTTACAAGAGAAAATTATTCTCAACCTTTTACATACCTATCAAAGTACAATAAGAAATTTACATTTTCCTGCAAAATAATAAATTTTTTTCCTAAGGTACGGATATAACAATTTATCCCAACAAAACAGTTTATTGCTGCCTAGGCAACTTAATTTGACCTCTTTAGCTTTTAGAAGTATCGATTAAATTATATGGATGCTTGATCAATAATATTGTTGACAATTCTCAAACTGATAAGGCCTCTGATACACTACGTAACCCGACCATCTTGTGGGATAGACCCTCCCCCCTTCCTAAGGCCGAATGGCCAATACCTCCAAGATTATCTATATTCATTTTGGGCAACCATGCGACTTAAATAGTTGATGTCTTAATACAATCGAGGTTCCTATTAGTTGATGGCTTGTGGCATAAATCCTCCTAATATAAAGTTGGGATGAGTTGGGTCCTGCAGCAACAAAATCCGAATGATTCCCTGCTAATAGGAGGCGTCACTTATGGGACAACAATCTCCGTAATTCATGCAGAGGCATTGGCCTGCCTTTACAGGCTCCAGTGGGCTGCTCAAGCTCATATAGAGTGGGTGACTATTTTAACGGATTCTCACATCCTAATAGCGATATTACAAAACGAGCAACTAGTGGACAAAAGCATAATTTGGACGGTTCGGGACGATCGAGGAGGCAAGGGGATTCCTCCAGGGTGGTGCAATATTCATACGGTGCCCAGGGAAAGAGTTCAGCTAGCATACCTACAGGCTATCAAAGTTGCGACTGCCTTAATTTCCTTTGCTAACTTGTCTTGATCTCGTTAAGCATTTGTCCCAAAAAAATATATTGTTGACAATACAATTTCTTCCCTAAATCAACGACTTATTTGAAGTTCTCCCCCAAAGGGACCATGTTAGACATGAGAATCGCATTACATAGTGAAAGTTTTATGGGAGAAACAAGATCAACTTGAATTCCTCGCAAATATACTTCTCTAAATATGATAGATATCTAAGACATAATTTTTTTTTTTTTTTGAAAAAGCAGTACATTTGTTTTTTTTTTTTGACACTGGTTGAAAGAAAGATCTTAAAACTAAAAACAAACTTAAAGCAAATCAACTCGCGAAAATTGTCATTGACTTCATGTAAAATTTGGCGATGTTATCTGCTTCTGCGATCTGTGCTCTTGGGACCTTACGCACCATGCACCAATTAAATCGTTTGGCATGGTCCATAATCTTATTTGTTGTCCAAGTAAGATAGATAGGAGGGAGAATAGTACCCTGCAAAATAGAAATAAGGTTAGCGGAATCCGTTAGCATCAAAACATGTTGGAACTGGTTGGCTACCGCCCATTCCATCGCGTTGAGACAAGCAATGGATTCTGCTTGTAACGCCGAGCATGCATTGCCATAAGTTCCACCTTTCCTTGAAAGCACATTGGGCACACCAGAAGTAGGAGATGAATTATTTCCTATCAAACACCATCCAACTCCCATGGATTTATATTTCTTGGACCAAGCTCCATCAAACATAATTATCCGCTTCGTTTGCTCCTTGTTTGTAATGACCTATCGAGGCTGCCAAGAATCCCGGAGGGGACTGCGACTCCGCCTCTGGAGGATGGAGAAAGCTAAGTCCCGAGACCTTAGATTGAGTATTCCATTTTATTTGAGTTTGCTAATATTGAACCATACATTGAGCCATCGACATGTTGGTAGTTGTTGGTCTAAAAATTCTGTCATTCCTGTGTGTCCACAAACTCCATAATGCTATGGAAAAGGTTACCAAACGTGTACTATGAAAACCATCCTCGCTTCGAAAAAGCATGATATGACTAATGATACAATCTTTGTTGTTTAAAGGATCATATGCAAATGAAGGATCCAAGATAGTAACTTGGTTCCAAAAAGAACTTGATCTAGAGCATTCCCTAAAAATATGATTCTGACTTTCAATAATATTACCACAATCCTGGCAATATGGACTGAGATCCACCCCTCTCTTAGCCAAGTTAGCTTTGGTGGGAAGCCTATCAAGAACAACTTTCCATAGGAACACTTTCCAATTAGGAGGGAACGACATATGCCAAATACACTTGAACAAGTTCAAACCTGGCTGGCTAAAGACATCATACTCCTCAGTCCCTAAGAACATATCCTTAGCCATCATGGCATAAGCACTCTTCATTGTGAAATTGTCTGAGCTACTCCTAGTCCAGTACAAGTAGTCATGCTCATTGCTAGTAGGCAATTCCATGGACAAGATAGTTTGAGCATCATTAAAAGTGAAACAACATCTCACAAGTTGGTGATTCCATGAGAGAGTGAGAGGATTAATCACATCTGAAACCTTTAACTTTTGAATTTCTCGTATAGTCATATTATTACTCGCCTGTGGAATTCTATTATGCACCCACTTATTAGAAAAGGCATTGACATTTCTACCATTACCAATTTTCCATGCACAACCTTTAAACAACCGTCTTTCTGCATTACGGATACCTCTGAAGCCCCATGATAAAGATAAGGAGCTAGTGTGAGTGGAACCCATATTCAATAACGTTTTTCCTTTTGCATGGTAGAGCTTGGAAATCAACAAATTTGGAAATTTATAAATTCTCCACGCTTGCTTCATCAGAAAACATGAGTTAACTATTGCTGGAGAACGAATACCCAAACCACCCATTCCCTTAGGAAATTGAGTAATACCTTTTTTAACCCAACTAATACCTTTCTGCCCCTTGTTAGCCCATAAGAAGGAATGCAAAAGCGACTCAATTTTCCCCGTGATTCCTAAGGGCAACTGAAAACTAGACATAATGTGGGAGGCCATAGCAACAAGGATAGTGTTAATCAAAATAATTTTAGACGGCATAGATAATGGTAGCACATTCTAGTCATGAATCTTTTGTCCAACTTTGTATATTATAAAGTTAAAATGAACTGATTTCTTTTCCATTACATCTATTGAAACCCCAAGATGGAGGCCAAAGTTAGCCACAGGGGGTAAACCCTTGAATGTCTTTGAAGATTTGTCTTTGAGAACATTTCTAATACACAACCTTTTCTAAACACTATAATATTCTCATTAGCATATTAGGAAAATAAAATGTTTCCTACATCTCCAATATCATTAATAGGAACCTTGAAGACTTGATGGGGATAAAAAAAAGAGGAGTTTGCAACAACATAACATAAATGTTGTATGGATTGAAAATGGAGTATGGCTACATAAGGGTGTAATTAAACTTCTATTGTAAAGAACAAGTAATAAGAGATTCAGTAAAGCAATTGAAATTGAAGGTATAAATGTATAAAGTAAATAAAATGGAAGTGGAACTAAGGCGGATGAACTAATTCTTTGCTTCAAATCTAGGCCATGAGTTCCTTTTTTAAGAGTAACTGGTTTATTTGTTGTCTTAGAGCTTCTTCGAAAAAATTAGTTGATCTAATAGCGGTTAACTATTGTAGTAGATGTTAGCGGTTATGTAAAGACATGCATTTAGGAATTCGAGTATATTTAGGCCCAAGTTTGAACTTACAACTCACTCCCTCTGTATTTTTTTATCTTTCCTACTTTTTGTCGCGTGTTTGTGTTAACGCACTTATTCAACCTTAAATATATTTCATTACATATTAGTAAAAGTTGAATACGAATTAAATA